>MU191592.1:0-14501 GCA_016904865.1 Pissodes strobi
CCGATTTCGTGCAAGGCCACCTATATAGGTGGCCTTGTTTCGTGTCCCTTAACATGCCCCGCTCACCTCGCTAAAAACGGCGAGATGGACGGAGCCTGTTCTTGGGGTCTAGTCAGCGGGTTAGGACGGGTTGACTTCTGTGCTCCTGGTAGATCTCGATTTCTCAACAGTCCCAGGAGCACAAAAGGGGGAGGTTGACGGGATTTTTAGGATCAGGGATGGGAATAGGTCCATCGTCTAAGGCGGCCTGGGTTGTAGGTAGTACACCGTCGTTTTCTTGTGTACCGGACCATGCCTGGGCACATCCCGCGGGTCATACCTTAAGGTCGCCAGGTTAGCGGACCTCGTTGAGCCGCGCACTCCCAGATCATAGAACTTACATGCCTGTTTGTCGATGTATTCATTGACGTATTCTACGCCTGACCAAGCATGTAAGTCGCTGATCCGGGTGCGCGGCCCTGCCGAGAAGGCCGCCCTTAAGTACTTATTCTGGATGATCTGGATCCTTTTTCGATGACACTCCGCGACCGAGCACCAGACAGGTGCCCCGTACAACAGGAATGGCCTTATGATGGACCTATATAAAGTGATTTTATTGCCGGGACTTAAATAGGAACCACTCCGGACAAGAGGCCTCAACTTTTCGAAAATACAATAGTGTTTTTCATGTATATATGCCACATGACGGCAAAAGTTAAGGCTCTTGTCCAGATAGATTCCTAGATATTTGGCGTGGGATTTAGGAGGAATAAGGGTATTTTGCACCCTAATTGGCCGTGCTACAATATTGGTACGCTTTTTGGTAAAAAGGACCAACTCGGTTTTGTTCGGATTTAGCCGGATTTTCCAATTATTATAGAAAGTTAGCACGCGTTGCATGTGCGCGGCTAGATTATTTACTGCCTCCTGTGCGGTGAAGGCATGGGAATAAAGGGCGGTATCATCGGCGTAAAACGCCAAGGAAGTATCGGGATGGGACGGTAGGTCTGCTATATAATAGCTAAAAAGTTGCGGCGATAGTACCGTTCCCTGAGGCACCCCCGCCTGAATCGGCCTCGAAGTCGAGACCGAATCATGGACGCGTACCGAGAAGGTACGTCCGGCCAAGTATGACGCGATCAGTGCTGCTGTATGTAACGGGAAGCTCAGCTCCGTAAAGAGCTTATACAGCAGCCCGTCGTGCCATACTCGGTCGAACGCTCTCTCTATGTCCAGGAGCAGTAGAGACGGGCTATGCCTCATGTTGAACCCGTCAAAAATGTCCTGTACGATTCTCGCAGCGAGCATATTTGTGCTATGCCCGCCACGGAATCCGAACTGCTCCGCAGGCAGTACTTGACGGTTCGAGGCTGCCTCATTGATCCTGGGCAACAAGAGCTTCTCGGTGAGCTTACTCAGAGTATTGAGTAGAGATATCGGCCGATAGGATGCGGTGCTTTTGGGATCCTTCCCGGGCTTAGGGAACAGTACCACGTGTGCAACTTTCCAGGAACTAGGGAAGTGTTGCAAACGAAGTACGGCGTTCACTATGTGCATGTAGTGTACAATGGTCTTGGAGGGAAGGTTTTTGAGGAGTAGGTACGGGATTTGATCAGGTCCCGGAGCCTTATCTTTTGGCAGACGGCGGAGAGCACCACGTATCTCTGACGGACTCACACGAAGCTTATCCATCGGATATGATCTTCCAGTAAACTTGGAAGTTTGCTCTGTGACATGGGCGTGCAATGGTACGGTGTTCGGTATTTCGCCGTGAATATCAGCGAGAAAGTCCGCAAATACTTCAGCTTTATCTGCGTCGCCTACATAGTCCTGTCCATTACTACGAATGGCAGGCATTTGCGCTTTAGTATTGCGGACCTGTCTCGCTAACTTCCACAGCGAACCGTCCGCCGTACCGAGCCCATTCACGAAGCTCATCCACACCGCGTCTCTGTGACTACGGATCTTCTTCCTGATTTCATCCGTCAGAGCGTTGGTCCTTTGTTTGTCGATAGCGGCGCGATTTCTCTGCCATCTGCGCCTGATACGATTCCGGAAATGAATCAGGTTTAGGATTTCATCAGGAAGCGTCTCTAAAAAAGATTGCCTCCTGACTACCGGACACATAGCGTCTCTGACGCGCTGGATATTTCGAGTTAGCATGTCAACTTCGGCCTCCAAGTCTTGGATGAACTCGATCTGCTTAGGGATGACTGTCACCTCGTTTAACCTATCCCGGAACGCCCTCCAATCAAGATTTTTGTATGAGATCTTTGTCCCAATGTCTTCCGGCCGCCTGACGCCAGTCAGGCACATCTTAATTGCAAGGTGATCCGAGCTTAGGTCGCTAACCACCTTAGGTGCCGAGATATCAGGCATCCCACGGGCGATCACGACATCCAAGTATGAAGGCCTGTAATTTGCACGGTAAAATGTAGGATGACGTGTTCTTAGGTACAGGATATCAAGATTGTCTTCGAGCAATTGGCGCAAGATGACGCCCTTGTGAGTGGTAGCGCTATCGCCATACGAGATATGTTTTGCGTTAAAATCACCCACAAGGACAGACCTCGTGTTTGGTGGTAATAGGGCCAAGTAGTCGGCCTGTGTTATGCAAAGAGCGGGAGGCGCGTACCCGCCGCTGATACACCGGCCACCGTCCAGCTCGATGCTAACATGCTCTATGAGCGTATTTATACGCATTCTTCTTTTATATCTCAGAGACCGGTGTATCAGGCAGACCACACCACCTCCCGCTCCGAGCCTATCACAGCGTTCGACACTATACCCACGGATCTTCAGTTTGAAGCCTGTGTCGAGGCGCGTCTCAAGCAAGAAAACAATCTGATAATTGGAATTGTACAGGAAATGCTTAAATTCACCAAGTTTATTACGAATGCCGTTGCAATTCCAGGACAATACATTACAGACAAACATTTATAGCAAGCCATTTATATATTATATTTACAAATCTCTGTGGTGAAGAAGCGATCCTTGCATTATTTGGATTTTATCGTTATTACACGATTTAATCATTGAACAGAACTCATCTAATGCGAAGAACAATTCGCTTATATTCACCAGCGAGTTGATTTCTGCCACAACGTTAGATAAATTTTTAAATTGGTCAGTCATTTGATTGCCACTTACTGCGTTAGCGTTAACGTTCCTTGTTTCTGGTCTCCTGATAGGTGCAGTTTGCTGAGAGGCCCTTAGTTCGTTGGGAAAGTTTTTGTCATAGCTCTCCCTTGGGGGTGGCGGTCTTCTTTCGACTGTCTGTTGCGTCTGGGGTTGTTGTTCTGGTCTTTCGTTTATACCCCGGCCTGGGTCTCGTCGCCCTTGCCCCTGCCAGGCCGGCGTGACGGGCAAGGGAGCAGGAACGTAGTTTTTCTGTTGCGGTTTTTTCGCAGTGGCCGCTAACTGCTCAATTTTAAATAGATAAACAGGGCATTCCTGGTCGATCGACCTGTGTGGCCCTCCACAATTGGCGCATTTGACAACGTCACTTGTACATGACGTAATCTCGTGGGAACCGCTGCATTTCGAACATTTGTAATTTTTCTGGCAATAGGTCATGGAATGTCCATGACCCTGACAACGTCTACATTGTATAATCGGTTTCACATTCCTTCGGTTTTCCCACGAGATTTTCACGTTCATGAGGATCCTTACTTCTTGCTGTAGCCTTTTTAGGGTCACAGAGGCTTCCATGACGACCAGGAACAGCGGCACCCTGGTTTTCTTCATAAGGAAGATATTTTTAGCGTTTAAATCATATTCATCGCTCAAGTGTCTTTTTATTTCGGCTAAGTTGATTTCGGCGTCTAAGCCCCTCAGGACGTAAGCATGTGTTTTTTGATTTCTGTCTGCATATGAATGATACTGCAACTTTTCATTATCGCAGTTGCGTTTGAAGGTTATCCAATCCTTTTCTGCCTCGAAGTATATAATTGTGCTGTTCTTAGCGTATTTGATTGTATATTTCAAAATATGCAGTTTTTGCATATCTTCCTGCGGGGTTTTATGAGATTGGATCTTACCCTGCAGGACTACAGGCGGTGGTAGACTCACCTTAGTCTTCGGGGGCGCTTGAACTTTCTTCTTAAGCCGTGTGCTAGTCCTTTTGACTTGTTTTTTGGTTCTTTCACTTGAGAGCACGCTGCTATCGTCGTCCATATCCGATAATGGCTCGAACCTGTTATTGAGGGGTAGGTTTGCACCCTCCCCGAGGTCCAGCTTTACCTCCCTCACATTCTTTTTAAACCCTACAGTCTTGTAGGGTACTTTGAAAGTATCTTTAGGGTGCTCCTCTACCAGGCGCGCAGAAATGCTCGGCGTTATCTCCTCAGCATTTGCGATAGAGGTTGGCACGGGCGTGTTTCTTGCCGAATCTGTTTTTTCGACTTTTTTGTTACTTGAGTTCGGCGATGGGTCTGTCTCCATGCCAGATGTGTCTTCATCCGTGCGTTTTTTCTTATGGCTTATGCGGCCCGTATCTATTTTGGCTTTTGCGGCCCTCTTTACAGATGGACGCAGGTCATGTTCAGCCCTTAAATGTTCAATACCCTTGTTTAAGGACGGAATAAGCGATTTGATAGACTTACCCGTAATGCTCTTTAAAGGGTCGGCCAGCTGGGAACACTCTTTGCACTTTTCAAAGTTGAGGGCTAATTTTTTATAAATGATACGAATTTTCATTTCGACGACTTCGTTTGGGGGTTCGATCTGCATGTCCACCGATTTGATGGACATGAAATCGTCATCCTGGTCGCCCATATCGAGGGCAGGTGCCGGGGTTACGTTCCCGGCGACTAGAAAAAAGTTAGCTCTAGGCTTGTAATGGCCTTTACTGATTACCGTGGAGGTAAAAGCAGTCCGTAGAATAAGAATAAGAATCGAATAATCGTGGAAAAATCCGCAGAGCTCAACCACCTAGGA
Source organism: Pissodes strobi (assembly GCA_016904865.1). Taxonomy (NCBI): domain Eukaryota; kingdom Metazoa; phylum Arthropoda; class Insecta; order Coleoptera; family Curculionidae; genus Pissodes; species Pissodes strobi. Next base: position 4,918 of record MU191592.1, read on the forward strand.
ACTCCAAACTAGGTCTTGTCTGACACGCGATCAGAACAAGAGTGGAGAGTCATAAAGGGAAATTGTGCAGTTTGTAGAAGATACTTTAGTGCAATAATTTTTGAAGAAACCAAGGAAGAAGTTTCCATTGGATCAATATAAAATGGAAGATATTGAGGATAATTTAAACCTCCAGAGGGTTTTGGAATTTATAAATTTCAGAGATTTGGGTTCAATAGACCTTGAAAAATTCGAATTCATAGATGTAGACCATGATGTAAATAATTTCATGAAAATTGAAGTAGAACCATCCAATCCAGAAGAATTAGAAATGAATCAAGAAGATGAATATGCAGAAGGAAATGTGGTGTATCTGGAAAACTTCAATGAGGTTGGCTTTTTTGACCGAGTGTTTTGTATAACTCAAAGTTATGCAACTGTAACAACATGTCCTGATAGAGAAGACCACATATTATGTTATTTTTGCTTTTGCCTTCACGTAAATTTTTTTCTAAATGCTATTTATAAACATATTAATACTCATTATAAGAGGAAAATGGAATATTCAGTCAATGAGTTGAAGTGTGTAATTTGCTCAAGATCAGTATATCATATAAACATGCTAAACGCTTGTATATATTGTAATCTTACTAATGGAATTTTTCAGATTGATGCGAACATTCATATTCCTATAATATCGTATTAGATAAGCTTACTTTAATATTTTTTCGTATTAACTATAAAAATTAACCAACTGTACAAAGAGAGAGACCCCTCACGGAGGATGAGGTAATTACCTCCTCCGTGAGGACTCACTCTCGTTAACACACTATTGTTTTTTAAACCATAATAAGTAATTGGTGCTTGCTAAAGCCTACCCAAGAACTATATTTTTAGGTACTTTAATTATAATGTGTGTGTCTCTTCAACTGCAAGTTTTCCCACACATTTCAGTAGAGATAATAAGGGAGTTCACACCACCGTGCACCTGAAGAACCCTCTTAGTCTAAAATATGTAACTTCGAGTTCGGTAAATAAGTTAAATACTTTAATGAAACCTATCGTATCCTAAATATTGCTATATTAAATAACAACATAACAGTTTTTCCTGTCCTCAGGTTATTTAATAGTCTCGTAGAGCACTTATCGACTATTTAAATGAAAATTTACCTGTGGAATATTACAAGGCTCCAACTTCTTCCTCGGTGGTAACTCGGGTGGATGGTTCGGTTTCTCCTTGTGACTGCCACTACCGCAACTACCTTCGTTACCGCTCGAGTTGCTGCCGGAAGCTTGCGCGTTAATGTCCGAAGAATGTCTACCATTAGTTTTTGTATTTCCACAAACGGAATAGTTTTCTTCGTCCATCGGAGCCGGTATGGGTGCTCTTGCCTGGACATTATTGATGGGATCTGCTAGAAAAATGGTTAGCTCATACGTAAATCTGTTTCTACATCTAAGAATAACTCACCTAAAGGCATTTGTGATTTGAGCATGTCAATGGCCACCATGTTGATGATCAACATCCATATGGGACACTTTAGTATTTCAGATTCGTTTTTGACGAAGGCTATTGCGCTCAGACATTGATTCTCGAGTCTTCTACGGTTCGGATAAGCTCGTTTCAGTTCGTTTGTTACGTTGGCCTACAAAAAGATCATCATAGATAAATTCGAGTCTGTTACACGATTTTTCATGTGATTTACCTGAAACTTTTTCATTTCGAACAACGTAAAAGCTTTATTCGGCTCCAAAGCTCCGTGTGGTAATTTCAGAACTTCACCTGATATGGCACATTCTTCATCCAAGGTGGTGTGTCTGATGAAGATATTCGAGCGGGACAGTCTTTTGATTAATATGTTACCGTTTTCGTCCATCTTTATTTTGACGCCCTGTAATAGTAGAGGACATTAATAAAAAAAGCTTTTATCCAGGGGAACGAAAATGTTATCTCCATTAACAGGGTACAATCGACTTTAAAAGTAACACAGTTTGCAATTTTGGTCTTAAAGGAACAACACCTAAAGATTTTAGAGTGGGATGTTAGTTTGTTATCGACTGCACAGCTTTTGAAATATGTAAACTTGGTTGTTGAAAATATACAAGCGTGAATATTGGAAATATATTTTTTTAATTGAGAAAGAACTTTATTAGAACTAAATAATTTCCGAAGAACTGCAACACTTACATGGCCTATATGGCGACGACATTCTTCCGATTTTTTGTCTCTGAGAGGGTTCTCAAAACCCGATAAACCAATCCTAAAATAAAATTTCAACTTTTATTTTAAAGTGTCGTAATTGAGTTGAAATAATTGTTTATTCTGTTATTCCTAGCAACTTCAAATCAATATTTATATTTTAGGTTTTATGTTATAGCTGAGATTAAAATACAAAGTATACAATATTATTAATACAGACTCTATACGTTTGAATATGATTGTTAAATATAAATACAGATTCGATAGATTTGTATATCTTTATAAAATTTGTTTATTTGTATATCATTATAAAATAATAATATTGCCTCTATTCGATTGAATATAATTATACAATTACGTTAGGGTTTGGAACCTTCGGCAACATGCACTAAAACAGAGTTTTATCCACAATACCGAAACAGAATGTTTGCACTCGAAGCGCGTTTCGCTAACCATGTTAGCATCATCAGGAGATTATTAAAATTATTAATTAATCATCTCCGGATGATGCTAACATGGTTAGCGAAACGCGCGTCGAGTGCAAAAATTCTGTTTCGGTATTGTGGATAAAACTCTGTTTTAGCAATAGTTATACAATTTTAATGAATATTATATATACAGACATTCTATACGTCGGCATATCATCATAAAACGTTATTATAAAATTTATTTATTTGTATATCATTTTAAAATATAATTAAATAATATTAAAATAGATTGTAAATGTATTATTATATAGATTCTATACTTCTATCATTATATATTATTAATATGGATTAAAAAGGTATTATGTCATTACAACATTTTAATAGAGATCCTATACATCTGTATATTACAATAAAATATTTTAATTTTCTCTTTACAATTACATATATAAGTAAAAATTATTAAGATGGTTTATAAAAATATTATATCATCATAATTTAATACAGGTCTTATACTTCTGTATAACATTATAACATTACTATAAAATTTATGTATTTGTAATCATTATAGCATTTTAATATTTTCTCTGTAAGAATAAATATAAATAAAAAATTATAGATTATAAACATTTTATATCATTATAAAAAGTTAATAAATATTCTATACTTCTTTCTGTATATCATTATAAAACACTATTATAAAATTTATTTATTTGTATATTAGTATAAAAATTTAATACAGATCTTATACTTCTATATATTATAATAAAATATTTATATTTTTTCTTTACGATTACATATAAGTAAAAAAAATTTACTTATATATATTATATAATATTAAGATGGTTTATAAAAATAAAATATCATCATAATTTAATACAGATTTTATACTTCTGTATATCATTATAACATTACTATAAAATTTATGTATTTACATGTCATTATAACATTTTAATATTTTCTCAGTAAAATTAAATATAAAAAAAATATTAAGATAAATTAAAAAATATATATATCATTATAAAATATTAATATTGATTAAAAAGATGTTATATCATTATAAAAATTTAATAGAGATCCTATACTCCTGTATATTATAATAAAATATTAATATCTTATCTGTTAATCGTACAGATAAGACAAACAAATAAAAATATTAGGTTTGTTTATAAAAATATTATATCATCATCAAAATTTAAAACAGATTCTATACTTCTGTATATCATTATAACATTAATATTCTCTCTATAAGATTAAATATAAATAAAAATATTTAGATAGATTATATAGATTTCATATCATTTAATAGATATTTTATATTTCTATATATACCATTATAAAACATTATTATAACATTTAAATATTTTTAAATAATTATAAAATATTAATATCTCTATACGATTAACTATAAATACAAAATATTAAGAAATATTATAAAGGTATTATATAAACGTTACTAGATTGAAAAGGTAATTAATTATTATTCAAAATCAATAGAAATCCTGTATTTCTGTATATTATTATAAAATATTAGTACATTTTCTATATGATTAAAGATATATAAAAATATTAAGACAGATTGTAAAGGTATTATATGATTACAAAAATTTAATACAGATTCTGTACTTCCGTGTATCATACAAAATATTAATATTTTCTTTATACGATTACCTATAGATAAAAAATATGATGATAGTTTAATAAGATATTATATCATTATAAAAATTTTAGAGATCCTATAGTTCTCTATATTAAAATAAAGTATTAATATTTTCTCTATACGATTATATATAAATATAAAATATTAAGATCAATATTATCTCATTATATAAATTTAGTAGATATTCTATACTTCTGTGTATTATTATAAGACATTATTATAAAATTTAATAGAGATTCTATACTCCTGTCTATCATTATAAAATATTAATATGGATTAAAAATATATTATGACATTATAAAAGTTTAGTAGAGATCCTATACTTCTATATATATATTATAATAAAATATTAATATTTCCTCTATAAGATTATATAAAAGTAAAAAATATTATATCATCATCAAAATTTAATACAAATTCTACACTTATATATATTATACACATTATTAACGTTATTTTCAAATTTATGTATTTGTATATCATTATAATGTTTTAATCTTTTCTCTATGGGATTAAAAATAAATAAAAATATTAAGATTTTATATTTTATATATATCACTATTAAATATTAATATAAATAAAAAAGGTATTAATTATATAATTATAAAAATATAATGGAGATCCTATACTTCTACATATTATTATAAAACAATAATACTGTCTCTATCCGATTAGCTATAGGTAAAAAATTATAAGATAGAATATAAAGGTTTTATATCTTTATAAAAATTAAATTTAAATTCTATACTCTGTATACCATTATAAAAATTGGATTGAAAATCTATACAACTGTATATCATTATAAACCGTTATTATAAAATTTATTTGTTTATATATCATTATTAAATATAGGTTAAATAGGAGTTAGATGATTCAAAAGAAAATAATAGAGATCCCATATTTCTGTATATTATTATAAAATATTATTCTCTTTTCTATACGATTATATAAATAAAAAAATATTATAATATAGACTGTAAAGGTGTTATATCGTTATAAAATGTAATAGAGATCCTATACTTCTGTATATTTTTCTAAACAATTACTTATAAATAGAAAATATTAGGGTGGATTATAAAGGTATTATAGTATTATAAAAATTTAATTGAAATTCTATACTTCTGCATATCATCATAAAACGTTATTCAAATTTACTTATTTGTATATCATTATAAAATATTAATATATATTAAAAACGTGTTATATGAATATACAAATGTAATAGAGATACTATATTTCTGTATATCATTACATTCCATTTAAAAAATATTAATTATAAAACAAAATAATAATTTTAAATATATACATTTGTATATCATTATAAGACCTTAATAGAGACTTTATATTTTTGTATATCATTATGAAAATTATGACTCCATGTATTTGCCATATCATTATAAACGGTAATAGAAATTCTACTTGTATATCGGGTGCCAACGAAATCGTTTAATAACGCACCATTCAAATGCTTTTTTAAGGAGAAATTTGAAATTTGGGCTGAAGATATGATTTATGATAACTCAAATTTTCCACTAAAAAACAAATGAATATCACTTCCGGTTTGACCGGAAGTGAGCATGAGGCAAGAATTTCAAATACAACCCTGCATATATTTTTACATATTTAAATAGAGCTTGAAATTCCCTTTTCAGCGATGTATCACAAGTTGTATTTTTTTTTCAAAATGGCGGCGTAGAGGGCATTTATCCAAATTCAATATGGCGACATTTTGACATCACCAATAGATTTTTTTGTCATAATTTCCGTTGATATCGGAGACAAGATGGGGTATCTTGCAGATTTAAATTTAAATATTTAAATATATAAAATTGAAGCATTTTTAGTTTCTCCTTAAAACGTCAAAATTTATGTAAATTTTTCTCGAAATTTTTAATAGAATCCTATACATATTTTTAAACATTTAGATAGAGCTCGAAATTCCCTTTTGAATGATGTATCATAAGTGGACATTCTTTTTAAAGATGGCGTTATGGGGGCATAATTCAATATGGCGTCGCGCCGCCATATTGACTTATGCTCTCTACAACGCCATCTATAAAAAGAATGGCCACTTGTGATGCAACGTTCAAAAGAGAATTTCGAGCTCTATCCAAATGTGTTAAAATATGTACAGGGTTCTATTCAAAATTTCGAGAAAAATTGACATAAATTTTGACGTTTTAAGGAGAAACTAAAAATGCTTCAATTTTATAACAATTATCTAGAATTTCCAACTGTGAGAAAAATCTGCATGAAAACCTATCTTGTATTCTATATCAACGGACAGTTTGACAAAAATTCCAATGGTGATGTCAAAATGCCGCCATATTGAATTTGGGATAAATGCCCTCTACGCTGCCATTTTGCAAAAAAAATGACAACTTGTGATACATGGTTAAAAAGGTAATTTCAAGCTCTATTTATATATGTAAAAATATAGGCAGGGTTGTATTTGAAATTCTTGCCTCATTTTCACGTCCGGTCAAACCGGAAGTGATATTCATTTGTTTTTTAGTGGAAAATCTGAGTTTTCCTAAACCATACCTTCAATCAAAATTTCAAATTTCTCCTTAAAAAAACATTTGAATGGTGCATTGTTAAACGATTTCGTTGACACCCGGTATATGTATAAGCGTTAATAGAAATTACGTACGTTTGCTTATCATTTGAATTGCCTGCATTCAACCATTACGAACTATGTTATGCGTTCATATAATTATAAAGACCATGATTGTCACACTAGTATAAATATTATAGCTCTTTTTAGTAAGGATTTATGAAAGATATTTTAGTTTATTGAAAATTGAGGTTAGTAAATAGGTATTTTTGTTTATTCTAGATCCCAAAATATTAATATGTGCTCACCTAAATCCATCGAAGCCGGAATCCGATCCGTTGATCGTCAAAACGGGCGCTCTCGCGTACGCTTTGGCCACCCGTCGATTTCGCTCCAACACCACAACTTTTGCCCAAATCTCGTCGTCGATTTGGTTCCACTTGTTTAGCACTTCCTGTATGTGATCCTGAGAAAAGAAACCGTCTCGTAAATTACCTCGATGACTAAACGTATTCGGCTGATCTAGTTATTTAACGGCTAACGATGCAAGACGAATCGGATAACGAGGCTAAGCCTTACGCCTAATGGTTCAATTTTTTTTTAACCGCGATCGATAGTTGACATTGCGTTTTTTTTATCTGTTAAATTGCCATTGGTTATTGGTTTTGGTAACGACGTGTAGCTAATCCTTTGGTCTACTAAAAACCCACAAGCCTCAAGGTTGGACACCAGTTTCAGTTTAGCGTCTACTTTTGTAATAAATAATAATTTTTATACATTATTTTTTTAATTGTCATCCTTTACAACATAATATTTTTCAATAATTCCTTCTTCATTATCCTTCTATTTTCTCAGTTTCTATAATGTCCTTTTCAAAGGCAGTTTCGATAAGATTAGAAGAACTATTTCACGTAGAATGATTCTTCATTCTATATCGAAAATCAGTAATTTTCGAGAGAATCACCCTTTCTTACATTTATGGGGCTCTATCAAAAAAATGTTACTGTGTTGCAAATTATTTAAGCTGTGCTTCTGGTAAGCAGTACCTACAACCAGCATTTTTATTTTCGAATATATACACTATTCTGTTCGATTCTATACACCACCATGAAAAAATCAAGTGAGATCAAATTCGAAGATCCAGCAGGCCATTCTATCGCAGAAGCGATTTGAGATACCTATGGGACCGTCAAAAATTATAGAAACAGAGAAAACAGAAGCGAAGAACGGACATTAAAAAAACGGTACGTTGCATAACAGCAGAGTGTTTTGCTACATATTATTAATGCGACCTTGCCGACCGTTTTGCAAGTCAAAAGATCGACGGTGCGCGGTACGTGGAGTTGAGTAACATGTTCGATATCGTTTTAACATTAAATTTGCATTCACCGGAGACAGGGTGCGTCGAGTTTAAGTAGAGAACGCCACGGACCGAATTTTGCACGTGAAATTATCAGTATTATAACAGAATATATAAAATAAAATCAAGACTCTCAATAAAAGTTGCTCGTAGCTCCACAGTTCGCATCGTCGAGACGAATACTAAAATGTCAGGGAATGCAAAAGGCATCAAGAGAAACTATATTTCCCATTAAAAGTCGGCGAAATTGGAATCAATCTGAAAAAGTCAGGAAAAATTAAATATTTATTTAGGGTGATTATTTCGGAAGCATTTCGTACATATTATACTTTAGTATTTCTTGGGCGCCCCTCGTAAAAGTTATGTTTGTTGAGCCAAGTAAAAGCCCATTTAAGTCAGATATTTTCATCACAGAATAGCTTTAGCATTTTCGAGAGCTCCTTAAATTGACAATTTCTTAAACGCCACTCGTAAAAGCTAAGCTAGAAATAGGCAACCAGCTATATTTAAATGGCGCTTTTTACCAAGAAGAGCTACCAACCTTATATTTGCCAGATTTCGTTTCTTAATCATAATCATAATCGTAAGAGGGTGTTCAAAAATAATCAGAAGGAACAGCAATTTCCATCAAAACTCGGTAAAAATTGACATATTATTCTGAGCGCTCCTAGTGATTGCTGCATTTGCTTGTCCTAGCAAATATGCAACTAGCTATACTTGAATCAGACATTTTTATAGCAGAATAGCCTTTGGCATTTTTGTATCTGAAAAACTTACAGTTTCTTGAGCGGCCCTTGTGAAGACTAAGCCAGAACGAGGCAACCAACTATGCTTAAATGACCAAATATAAATTTGTCCCTTTTGAAGGTTTTGTTTTTAAATCATAATACAGGGTGCTCAAAAATAGACAGGAGGAACCAAAATTCCCATTAAAAGTCAAATCAATTAACTATACTTGAATCAGATATCTTAACAGCAGAATAGCATTTGGCATTTTTGAAAGCTCCATGTATCTGAAAATCATTCAATCTCTTGAGCGGCCCTCGTAAAGACTAAACCAGAACCTGGCAACCAACTATGCTTAAATGACCAAATATAAATTTGTCCGTTTTGAAGATTTTGTCTCTAAATAATAATACAGGGTGCTCAAAAATAGGCAGGAGGAACCAAAATTTCCATCAAAAGCCAAAGCAATTAACTATACTTGAATCAGGCATATTTACAGCAGAATAGCTTTTGGCATTTTTGAAAGCTCCCTGTATCTGAAAAACATACACTTTCTTGAGCGGCCCTCGTAAAGACTTAGCCAGAACCAGGCAACCAACTATGCTTAAATGACCAAATATACATTTGTCCGTTTTGAAGATTTTGTCTCTAAATCATAATACAGGGTGCTCAAAAAT
>MU191592.1:24064-34660 GCA_016904865.1 Pissodes strobi
AATTTTGTGTAGCTATTTTCAAGAGTATTGTAAAGGACATAGGACAGCTTTTACCCGCGGCTTCGCTCGCGTTGATGTACTTAAATAAATAACTGCCAAAGATCATTAAAAAGTAAGATATCATGAAATTTCGTACAGGTATTTTGAAGAGTATAGTAAAGGACATAGGACAATTTCTACACGCGGCTTCGCTCGCGTTGATGTACAGGGTTATCCAACGAGGACTAGACAAGGCGATTTTTTGACTTTCCCTGTACTGTTATAAAAAAAACTGAAATAGCCATCTTATGTAATTTTCTCCCGCGAATTCGGTTATGGTCAGCAAAAAACAATTGAACATCAAATTAAAGTGCTAGGGGTCACTTTGATATTTTTTTAAATAGAACCCCCTGTATATTACTACATTTTTGGACTCTCTTGAAACATCTAAACACATTATGTGTATAATATCCTATACCTATCATTAGCTGTTTACCAAATATTAACAGTTGAAAGTCGGGTATTTTGACACTTTGACAGACTCTAAAATCTAAACCGCACAAGATCAAAGAATACGGTTTGCACATTCCTATCTTAAGTTTTCATAAACTATTGAATGACAGTATCTTTGAATTTAACCTGCGGATAAAATTAACCGGAACTTTTAAACCTCCGGTTAAGTCCAAAGATACTATCATTCGATAGCTTATGAAAGCCCAAGATAGAAATGTGTAAACTGTTTTCTTTGATCTCGTGCGGTTTAGATTTTAGAGCCTGTCAAAGTGTCAAATGCCCGACTTTCAACTGTCAATATTTGGTAAACAGCTAAAGATAGGTATAGGATATTATACACAAAATGTGTGTTGAGTATCCAAAAATGTAGTAATATACAGAGTGTTCCATTTAAAAAAAAATATCAAGGTAACCCCTAGCACTTTTATTTGATGTTCAATTATTGTTTTTTGCTGACCATATCCGAATTCGCGGAAGAAAATTACATAAGATGGCTATTTCAGTTTTTTTTTATAAAAGTACAGGGAAACTCAAAAATCGCCTTGTCTAGTCCTCGTTGGATAACCCTGTACCTACTTAAATAACTTGATTTTTCTGTCACCTTTAAGCAATAGTTGATATGTTTCTATTTTTGAGGTTAGGAGTCTAGGAGTTTATTTTCTTAATTATTCTTACTCTCTTTTCAGGTTTTTCAACGCGGGCTAAGCCGCGGGTAAAAGCTAGTGAACTAATATTTCTTTGATCGAGTTCTTCCACCATTTGCTTTATTTTTTACATTTATTTATTATTATTAATGTTTAATAATTCTCATCTTATTTAAATTAAGTTTTTTAACTTCATTTAAATTTTCATGAAATAGTTAATAACTGAAAATTTGAATGCAGTTAAAAAGCACAACTCAAACAAAATGTGAATTAAAGAAGATTTACTAAAATACTAAAAATAATGAATAAAAAGGCACATAGCAAAAATGATGAAACAAATCGAAACAACGAAATTCCTATGAGATAAAAGGAGGAAACAATAACCAATAACTTAAATTTTTTTGTTTCGAGTGGTTTGACTATTTGCTTTTTCTTTTTTTTTATTTATTATTATTATTATTAATGTTTAATGATTCTCATCTTATTTGATTTATGTTGTTAACTGCATTCAAATGTTCATGAAATAGTTAATAAATGAAAGTTTGAAGGCAGCTAAAAACACAACTTAAACAACATGAGAATTATTGAAGATTTACTGATATACATAAAATAATGAATAAAAAAACACATAACAAATGATGGAACAATTCGCAACAAAGAAATTCCTATGAGATAAGAAAAGGAAACAATAACCATTATACTTATTTCTTAGTTTCGAATTGTTCCATCATTTGCCTTTTGTTTTTTTTATTTTTGTTATTAATGTTTAATAATGCTCACTTTATTTGATTTTTTTAACTTATTTCAAATTTTCATACATAGAATAGTTTTCTGTACGAAATATGGAAATGCAAGAAATACGTGAAGTTAAATTAAATTATGCAAGAAATTTCCAAAGTGTTCAGTATTCCGGCAATTTTACGCATCCGAATAGATAGTTTTGCTTTTGATGCATTATAGTCCATACGCTAGGTAAGATTCTGTTTTTTTGAGAGGTGTCCGCCATGTTTTTGCGGAATTATGTTGTCTGAGGTGTACTTGGTCTTGGGTTACCAGGCCCAAAGGCCTGTTAAGTTTTTTACAGGGTGGTCACCTTATTACTGCTAAAACTAGGGAATTAAAATGGTTTGACACATAAACGTTTTTTATTTACTTAAGCTATACCTTTTAATGTTTTGTCATTGTAAAATGAAGTTGACAATATATCAGTAAGATAATTTCATATTACAGGGTGGTCCAAATTTTTAATAAAAAAATGCAGGTAAAACATTGTGAATACATAATTATATTTTTCAGTTATTTAAACAGATTTAGATTTATTCATTGTAGGGATTAGTGCACTTGACAATTACAAAAGGAAAAAAAAACACTTCTTCCAATATTGTGACATGATGTTTTTAAGGTAAAATATGTCGCTTTATACATTTAATTGCCTGAAATTTCATTGAAAACGGTTTGAATCCGGAAAAATGGGTCAGGATCAGAAAATGAAAATATGGACATATTTTGATGATTAAAGCCTTTTTCTAATGGATTTTATTGCAGATTTCGAAATCAAATTTCATTTTCAGCATGCGTATGGTCTTTGTGGTACGTATTTTTTGCCTTAAACCTGATTTAAAACCATTTGAAATGGGTCAGAATCGGAGAATGTGAAAATTTCTGAAGCGATAAGCAGTCATTCTATCGATTGAATGGACAAAATTTTACTTTAAATCTCGAAGTTGTTGCAAGTAATTTCAAAGTATAGAATACACTATCTGCATTTCCTAAGATTAATCTAGCATTGTTGAAATTTTCACTTCACACCGTTTTTATGTATATATAATTTTTAGTTCTGTTCTATTAATTGTAATCTTAATTTTCAGGTCTATTTATGTCTATATTTCAGTTTATGTCTATATTTCTGTTTCTGTATTTTAGTTCTGTTTCTGTTCTGTTCAAAAAGTCCCTATTAAAAGAAACAAGGAGTGAAGAAGTTGACATTACTTTTAATCAGCGCCTGAAGGAAAAACTAAAAGTTGACAAAGAGTTCAGGCAAAAAAGACAAAAAGTGAGAAGAAAAGCAAATAAATGAATGCGAGAACGCTTCCTTACTGGCCTAGTGCAATTTATAAATTATGGTTTTACTGTTTGTCTGTTTTAAGTGCAATAAAGTGGGGAGAAAATAAAAAAATTACTTAATGAACTATATTCAGTAGAGTAAGAACTTATAAAAAAATCCTAAAATAAATTATCCAACAATAAATTCTAAAAATTAAATTTCGTCTGAGTATAACTTGTTTGCTTTTATACCATATTTGACGACACTGTGTCACCCTTCACTTATGGTACGCGTCTGGGATCATGGAAAATGATTTTTCTAACAATCGGGTCTCCCAAAATTTTTAGGCAAAAAAGTATGGATTATACACCGTAAATCGTATTCGAACACTGACCTTGAATAATTTCTCCTTTTGATACCACACGTCTTCGGCATCGTCCGGCTGGGGATTCGACAGCAAATTAATGTCATCCCGGGACTTGGACAGGATCTTTCTTCGTGACACCATCGCTCATAGGGGCCCTGCAAAATACACGAGAAGTTCTGGTGAAATACGGTTAGGAACGCCTAATTTATGAATAAATTATAGGGCCGAACAGGATGATGGCGTATATTAATATCTTCCTCTAACTAAGAAAAAGTATTAAATTAAAAGTTGTAGGGATTTATGCTATTTGCAATATACAGGGTGTTTCTTAATAACATGCTAATATTTAAGAACGTTACAGGGTGCTAAAATTTTATGAAAAATTATAACTTTGGTATTACTATAGATATTTTTGTGAAATGTGGTACACGCCTTCTATGCATCAAGATGCATTTTCTGATGCACAAACAATTTTATTACTTTTGCCAGTGGCGCATGTACGGGTTTTGAATTCAATATTTTTGAATACAAATAGGTTACGCCATTGCTTTTTCTTAAAGTAAAAATTATTTTTGAAATCCCCATTCCTTTCTGACCAAATATGGTGTCTTGAGCTTTTTTCGTTTGATGTGCGGTTTTCGCATAAAATAATAAAATGGGTTGACAGTTGACAGTTCGGTATCTGTATTTTGCTCTTGTAAATCTTCGCAAAATTGCCTGTTTTGAGTATCTTTTTGAGGTGAAATTGATTAGTGTTCGATAAATCCTGTCCGCGATAGTGTCTGCAAGTGTTTGCAGGGAGATTTCTGCCGTGTTTTGCGGTGAAAACGCACTTCTTTTTCAACTTGTGATTGTGCCTAAGGAGCAGCTGTTTGGCGATTTTTCCCATATTACCTAATGATGACAACTTCCTCCTAGATCATACAAGTGGTCAAAAGCAGGTTTTCCGATTTACTCGAACGGCGTTGTTTACAAACAATTTCTGCTGTGACTAAAGTCAACCACTCGGACACTTCCGGGAGTGCATTTGAGAACTCGCACCGTCATGCCGGATCTCTGTAACAAGTGTAATGAAGCATGCATTTTCAAGGAGACCAAGTCAGACTTATTTGGCTTTCCTTGTGACATATGCACAACCGTAATTTGTAGAAAATGTGCCAACTTTTCTGCAACTGATGTTAGAGCATTGATTCAGACGACCAAAATAATACTACCTTTTATTTGTGTAGACTGTTTTACAGTAATTAAAGAACCTGCTAGACTAAAAGAGCGAGTCTTACAGCACGAGAAAGATATTAAAACTATAGAGAATATTCAGATTACGAGAATAGAAAGTGAGTTAGAGGAAATAAAAGACGAAAAAATTAAGAAGTTAGAAGCTGATGTAAAAAAAATCAAGGAATCACAGATCAAGAATAATGATAGTGATATGAAAGAGCTTATGAACTTAAAGGAGTTTTTCAATGAAAAAATTGCTACTATTGCTGTTAGTAATTCTAATAAAGAAAATAATGATAAGCCATTTATGGGTGTGGAACCCATAGGTGAATTACAAGAAAGGGAAAGGAGGAGCAAAAACATACTTATTTTTGGTATTCCGGAAGTAAAGGAGAAGAACAGAGAAATTAGAGTTGATAGGGAGATGGATGTTGTGAGGCAAGCTTTACTAAAAATTAAAGATGAACCTATAGGAGAGTTCTCAATTTTCAGGCTGGGGAAGGATGGAGACAACAGAACTAGGCCCATCAAGGTTGTATTTGAGTCAAGAGAGGTTGCAAGGTCTTACCTAAAGCTAAAACGCAATGTGACTGAGCAGAACTTCTATATTAAAAATGACTTAACTATAACGCAGATGAACTACTTACATGGGATCCTGAAGGAGCTGGAAGAGAGGAAAACTCAGGGCGAGTCTGACCTTAAAATCAGGTATTATAATGATATTCCTAAAATTATTAAGTCAAGACCTCAAATACCAGTATCATTGCAGTCAAAAAAGTGAATGTTTTGAAGAGTGGGATTATCAATGAAACCAGCACAATAATACATCCTGACATACGTTTCACAACAGACAGTAAAAACAAATCTCAATTATACATTGCACATGTAAACATTCGATCATTGATTCCATCATTCTCAGCTACCAAGGACCTTATTCTACAAGAACAATTTCATGTGTTTGCAATCACTGAAACATGGCTGGTGCCCGACTATCCAGATAACCTACTGGCTATTCCTGGGTACTCTCTTCTTAGATGGGACAGAGTATCAAGAGGTGGTGGTGTATGTGTTTACATTTCCGATAAATTAATGTGCACAAAGTTGAATATTGTGCAAAAAGAGGGGTGCCTTGTGGAGCAATTGTGGGTTAAATGCATGTACAGAAGTAAATCAATATTATTAGGAATAGTGTATAGGCCTCCACTTGTTAAATATAGGGATCTTGACTGTATCGAAACCACTTTGTCTGAACTATCGCCTTGTTATAATCATACCCTACTTTTGGGGGACTTTAATATAAATTTAATGACTAAAAATGTTGAAAGTAACTATCTTGAGACACTGTTGAATATCTTTAGTTTAAAACAGGTTATTACGGATCCAACTCGAGTAAGCCGAGGCTCATGTAGTTTCATTGATATATTATGTGTAGAAAAATATGTTAATGTTACTATGTCAGGTACTATGGAAATGCTTAATCTGACAGACCATAGGTTAGTTTATTGTAAGACTCAAATTGCAGCACCTAGTACCCATGTAAATACCATAACTTATAGGGATTTTCGCTACTTTTATAGGGAGCTGTTTGACATAGATATGCAACGGTTAGATTTAGAAAGTAGGGTGGTGCAAGGGAATTCCCTTGAGGAGAGTTTGTCTATTTTCAATGGACTATCTTTGATAGGCATGCACCCTTGAAAACAATAATACAAAGAAAAGAGTGCAAGCCATATATAACTGACACAATTAAAGAAATAATAAAGCCTTCAATAAGTATAAAAACACTAAAAATGATGTTCACAGAGATTACTATTTAGATCTTAAAAATTATCTCTCAATTGCTATAAGAAGTGAAAAAAAGCATATATGGCTTTTGAAATAAATAAAGTGAGGAATAATCCTAAAAAAACTTTGGTCCAGCATTGATAAATGGAACATTCATTGCAAACCAAGAAACGAAATTCCTTCGCTCCTTCGCATCTGAGAGATGTCCAGGAGATTAGCAATCATTTCCGTACCGTTAGTCAGTCTGCTATTCCCATTGAGGAGGGGCAACTTAGGCCAGTCATTAAATACATTTTAGCTTGCAAAAGGTTGCGGAGTTTTGAAACTTGGGAGGATTGGTCATTTAAGGGTTCTTATTATACAATTAATTTTGCGACCTCGTGCGACCGCCGCTCGCGCCGCCATCTTGAAAAAATGGCGGTCAAAATCAGTTTTTGGCGAATAACTTGTTTTTTGTAGGTTTTAGAAAAATAAGTATTTGAAAGAAGTTGAAGGGAATAAATTTTGCTACAAAATCGCTTTATCGAGTTTTTTTGTGAGGCCGATAGTTTCTGAGTCACAGGACCGCGTAATGGAGTAAATTTTTCCAAATCCCGTATAATGTGTAACTAAATGCGATTTTTCATATATTACTTATAAATAACCCTATTATAAAATTGTTTGGTTTATTAAAATAATAAAAGCGTAATTTATCAACTCGTTTCCACACCACCAAGAGGTAGAGTTGATCGGCGCGTTTTTTTTAACGTGGTATCCCCAGTAGGCCTATTCCATATTTCAAGCTTACATGCACCTTTTTTGTAGCTTTGTACCATGGAATGTTCCTGGTTCATTTTGTTCACTATCTGTTAAATTTTGTGTGTCATCTGTCTCTTCTAGTACCCTCCCCAACGAAATAAAGTCATCATCCTCGTTTGGGTCTTCAGAATCAGAATCAATTACCAAATCAGGAGTGTTTTCACATGCAGTGCCGTTACAATTTAAACAGAGTACTGAGCATTTTAACCCTGTTTTCCGACATCCACACGCTCCCGTACAGTCTTTTTTACATTTGCAGGATATTGTTTTTAAAATGGCGTCTGGGGCTGCGTCTAACGTAGCCCGAACAGCATCGAGCCCATTCAACGTTTTTTGCCAGCCATATTGCCCAGGATCTTTATGTCTGCCACACCACATCGCAACTTGATGATAAACTCGCAGACAGTGCTGCCTTGCAGCATCGCTTGTGGGTGGCAGAGACGCAAGATTAAATTTATTATTGGACACAGACTTTGTAAAATGCTGGTATCGAAGCGAATCCAATGTGTCCTTTTCAAACGATCCGCCATATAATGCCACTAGGAAGGCTTCTCCAGCTGCAGTGACAGCATTTACATCTGCTTCGAGGTCATGGAAAATTTCTATTTTCTTAAGCAATGAGTAATTTGCATCCAGGAGACTAAGGAACTTTAATTTCCCTTTGTTAAAAAGGGCAGATGTGGTATCACAACCGCTGATGGCATGCAAAAATAAAATGTTCTCTGCAACAGCTTCTTTATAATTAAGACTCTGCTGTTTTTCCTTTCGCTGGTTTAAGCAAAAAAAATGTTTTCCTTGTGACTTGCCTTTGCAGTTAATAGTACCAATAAATCGATATCGTTTCCGACAATAAAAACACGCGTAAAAGATGATGACATATCGATGGCTGTCTGAATAATGAGCACATCCGCGTCTTCTACTGCCTGCTTTGATGTGAAATTATGTTCTTTAAGCTTCGACATTAGCATCGAAATTAAATTTCTTTTGTTATTATCGCTCGATAATAATTTTTCTTGCGAAACTGGTGGAGTCATTGCTTCGTCAAAAATTACATCAGTGGATACCCGTGCTTTAGAGCGCCGATACCTTTCTGCACTCTTCGTATTGCGGCTAGCTGCATCTGCTAGATAACCGTCAAAGACTACAGTTGCGTTATCACCATAGTGCCTTCGGATATATTGAATGTAGTTCATGCAAATTTGTTCATATGAATCATTCCGATACCATACCATACGATGCAATAAACTGCCACCGTCCAAAACATACAAAATGTTGTTATCCGGTAAAGGCTCGTTTACTGGAGAAAACGCTTTATATAGGGATGATTTTGTTCCTTTTCGCATGCCATCTTCATTAAAAAGCGATAGGGGATATGGAGCGAGTTCATACTTGAAATAGCTTTTTAATTCCTCATCACTTTTTTTGGCTATACAAATTCTTTGAAATAATAGGACGGGATTTATTGAAACAGGACTATTTCCAACTTTGATGCCGCTTCTAGCAGCTCCTAAGGAAAGGACAGCATCTTTACGCTTAAATTTAATGGAACCAAAGTTATTCCCCACAGTTTTTGCCATAGCTGAGGCACCAACTTCTTGTGCCATGTGGCAGTTTAGTGTTTTATCGCCAACGACTCCACTGTTAATGGAGAGTAAACTATCGGCTTGCGGAAATGGATTGTGTTGCGATAACCAGTCTGCAAGCTTTGCCACATCATTCCCGTCCCGTGTTATACGCGTTGGCCGCATGTCCACATGCTGTTCAGTTGTGCTTAGTGAAATTGCACTGAACTGTTCTATTTTCTCATAGACATTGTGCAAATATACCATTCCTAACGTTCACATGGTTAAGACACTGTCTGTCATTCCACGTCCATGTGTAAGACCTCCAGTGCTCTTCATGGTGCGCATTAATGTTTGTTCTATGTCTGACCATATCCCAGAAGAAAATTTGTTCGACCTTCTGATGGTAAAATATCCTTCCCTAGTAAAGAGGTCGTATTCATTGGTGTCCATTTTTTCTTCTAGTGCAAACATATCTGGTAAGTACAGATGGCTTGACTTTGTATAAAGAAAATGGCCGCAAGCATGGAAGTAAGGTAGCATTTGTTGCATGGTCTCCAAATGAAGCTGCCAGTCCCCCATACGTTCTGCTTGAATGAAATATTTTAGCAAGGAAATCATACGAAAATATTGCACCCAAAGCTTTGCTGTTGGGCCATTCGATTCAATTTGAACTAAACGATCTCGGAATTTTCGTTCAACCGATTTGACGCAGCTATTGTCCACTTTCAGAACAGCGGATCTATCCATGTCGTTGAATATAATGGCTAATTCAGTTGTTTCTTCATCTGATAAGTCTAAATCATGCCACACGATATTTGCTATCGCCTAATGACATAAAAAGCCGTGATAGCCCTTCCATATGCATGTCCGTTCAACATTTTTTCTACGGAATGTTCGGCGTAGACAGTGGACAAAAGCTCTTTCAAACCGCTGCCACTCATTAAATAACCTATACAGCCCATGAAAGACATTACAGTGTGAAAACCACCAAGACGGGGAATAACGTTCTCCAACTCTGGACCACAGTGACTGGCGACAATATCCCTAGCCTTAAAATAAAGCGGCTGGTCAAATGTGACAAAACAATGTTTTTGTTTCAATGTTCTGCATTTGTTGGCGGCTGACAGAAGAGCAGTATATACCGTATCGTAGTTAGTGGGCGGTGCATTAATAAACGGCAAACATAATACCTGTGATGTTTTAAATTGTTGGTCTTGAGTTGCTTCCTCCATGAAACCGTTCCAACCTCCTATCGATGGTATGTTTGAATATTTAGCATAAAGCCATAATACATCACAAGATGAGGGTAAAACTTCCCGTTTGCTTGGATGCATTGCCTCTAGGTTTTCTATCACAATTTTTTGCAATCCCGACTCATTACTTCTTCTAACCATTTGTATCGGGATATTCCCAAACTGTCCAACAACCTTAGCGGACGGCATTGTTTCTCTACGGGGAATTGCTTGATCTGGAGCAATGGCATCCCTGGGTGTCACGCAGTGGATTCCTCCCATAGCGTGAAATGTGTTTAATCCGTCCAATGTATTTATATTGAAGTCAGCATTGTCAAAGACAAATTGCAAAAAGGCTTCTTCAAGGATTGTGATGGGTGGACGCATAATGGCGGATATTTGAAATAAAACACATTCTCTGTACGATGCGGAAAACCCCAATGCTGACAAC
>JAEQML010056101.1:0-34659 GCA_016904865.1 Pissodes strobi
TTCTTTATAAATGCATATATCAATTATGTATTGATGATGTTTATAGGTGAAACAGTATTTAATAATCATAGCTAGTTTAATCAAAGATGTTTAGCAAATCAGTGCAACAAATTAGAGCACATCCTCTACCATATTTCATACAATATGACACTATGATAATGTTTACTATCTTAAATAAAATTATATATAAAAACATATTTCTTCACTGATAATCTTGTCAAATGCAAATTATTTATATTAACTAAGCGTAGCCACGAAAGTGACACCATTCAGAATAGCCATCTTCAAGTAACTGTCGCTAGTGAGCTTATTAGTTTCATCCCAGAAAAATCCAAGAAACTGTTAGGATGCGGCATATAATAATGTATAGTATGATGCTAAGATAATAAGTTTACGAATAATATAACTGAAACTATTTGATTAACTGTCTTATTCCTATTTTGAAAGGGAAAAGTTTTTAAAAGAACCATGGGTACCAAAAGTAACACAGGGTAATAAAGTTTAAATATCTAAGTTTTCTTCAAAAACAACTCGCTACCCTAAAATCCTGAGCCCAAATATGTGTTTAAAAAAGTTACTATTACTGAAGTATCCCCTGAATAACAGTATTTTTAAACCGTCAACCATCTCCAAATATCGAAATATGGACACTTGGTACACTTCACGACAACGCAGTACTACTTCCACGGTCGTTATTTTAAAACTACAATAACTACCACTTTTTTGGCTGGAATCGAACCTGGGTCTCCCGCATGACAGGCAGGGGATACTGACCACCATACTACGACACTTCTTTTTCACATATGATCACTTGCTTGATGTCCCCATTTTTTGACGATCTTTTTGGGCATTGGGGTGAAATGTGGCTTGATTTATCATAGGTATAACAGCTAACAGGTCTCGACTCCCGTTCATGGGTACCAGGTGAGGTATCTTAATAAGGATCGGGATGGTCTGCTGCAGTGTTTTCCCGGAAAGTGTGATGCTCTCTCATTTTTAGGGGACAAAGGCATGATACTTCAGTCCAGTATGAAGACATGTGGGAAATAGGTCCGACCGTTTACGAAGTCTCTCTTGAAGCATGGTACAAATACTCTTAGCGCCACAGGGACGATCAAGTTGATATATTCGTCGAACTATTCCATTGGGTGTTGAACGAAAGTAACAAGCAACCATTGCCGCATATGATTAATCACTTTCTTTGTTTTTCAAAAGAGTTAGGATGGTTCACATTGCAAGAAGCATTTCATCAATTAGTGGCGTGCCTTTCGATACTACGTCTTTTCCATTTAATGGCTTCGCGAATACTTCAATGGGATCAATAGGCTTAGCTCCAAAAGCTCTGCCTTTAGTGCTGTCCAATCCTTTTCGGCGGCTTTAGCAGAAACTTGCTGTTTTACCTCTCATAGCTTATGATAAGGTCGCAATCAAATTATGGATAATTTTACATTTCCTATCGAGCTGGTAGTGGTCGGCAACCTCAATTGGTTCGAGGCTTGCAATAATACCTATTGTTGTATTAACTGTTGGATGTTTTTCAAATATTCTTCGTCGTTTGGAATAACACTCACATTACTTTCACTGTCCGAATTTTCTACAAGCAGATTTGATCCCACATTTGATGTCAGAGACCTAGAGGCGTCTTCAGGATTAACCTGCTTGCACATGGTAAAAGAACGGTACTGATGGTTTAATTAGCTACTAAATTTTAATTAATTGTCACAACACATGTTAAAAGAGAAAATAAAACTATGAATAAAAATTAAAAGTAATATTAAATTAAATAAAAAAAAAAACAATAAGGAAACCGACGATCCGCCTCCTGTTAGCCCGACGATCTATATATAAAACAGGTCTTTGCCTTTAGCAGGTACCTCGAGATCTCCATCCGCCCATCTTGGCACGTACACATATAAGGAATTTTCCAAAATCCCAGAATCTTATTGGTAGGAGAATCAAGTTCTAGAATGCAGCTATATACCGAAAATAATATAATAAAAAAAATAATTGAGGACGCCAGGACTTGGTTATAAAATTACTTCAATCGGAAAATAGCCGTCAGCAGCATATCTGAACAAAAAGTTCGTTTGGAAAATGTATGTCGTCAACATAGTAATTCTCCACGAATTGCATAACGACGGCACTCCACTTCTCATAAACGCTTCATCGCTAATTATCGAAATGGAAATGTGCAAGTCAGGATGTTAGCGTAAACACATTTGGAAAATTTTATCCGCAATAGTATCTGCATTTAGAAAATCTGACCTTATATTATACCAGAAAGTGTTGTTGTATAGGATATTTTCAGTTCAATGCATCTTGCAGATTGGCGATCATCAACGTTAAAGTTGAAGACCCTTTTAAATTATTGATGTAATGTAGTCAAACCATTTACATTTAATAATAATAACGTTTCATCCAAAAAACATCAGTTTTAGATGATTTTGGGTGACAGGTTCATAGTAAATAAACTGGTCAACTTAAACATCGGTTCACTAAATTTTTAAACCCACATTTATATGACTGCAACATTTCTAAAAAATAAAATTTTTGGGTGCGGTTTGTAAATTTAAAAAAAAAAATTCTAGATTATATAGCATGAAACGGATTTTTAAAAAGTATCGCATTTTTGGGATAAATTGCAAAAAGCCTGGATGGATTTCATTTAAAATAACGTCTAATACCCATGGTACGTTACCAATTTAATATCAGAACGGTCAGAAATTGTTGCCAGTTTCTATTTGATAGGATATACTCGAACCGAACAACCTGGACGTCATGTGGCTCAAGTGCACAACCAAGGGATTAAACAAGTTTATATGTTGCCTACCAAAGCTTTTTTAAAACACTAGCTACCACTTTTGACTGAATACGGGTCTATCACCCCCAATTTAGAAATAATCGTTTTGGGAGACTTCAATGCCCACAACATCAAGTTGCTCAAACATCACAACAAGATCGACAGGAAAGGTAGAGAAGCGGGAGCATTTGTCATTAGCTGGGGGTTTACTCAACTTGTAGACGAACCAACTCGAATCGCAGAGAGAAGCAAATTCGGCGCCCTCCTGGATCCTTTTCTAACTATCAATCTTGACCAGTACACAATTACAGTTGGTCCGTCATTAGGTACTTCCGACCACAAACTTATTACAACGGTTTGTAAATTGCCATTTCTACAGAAGGATCAACTATCGCTTCGCAAAATCTGGCATTACAATTCTGCAAACTGGGACAATATAAGGGAGTTCTACCTAGATTTTTCTTGGCTCGACATCTGCTTTGAACACTGACGATCCGTAAGTCTGCCGCGAAGAGATTACGCAAGTAATCTCTTCAGGAATATAAGCATACATCCCAAGTTCCATCATGTTACTGTCAAAAGGCAAGCCCTTGTTTGACAGAAGATGCAAAAGAGCTATTCAAGTACCTCGAGAACAACAGAATAATCAGCAAAAATCAATACGGCTTTCCCAAAGAGAGATCGACAAGAGATATATTGGAGTAGGGCAATTGAGAACTACGGAAAGTCTCGAGCGATTGCGTTGGATATTTCGAAGGCATTCGACAGAGTTTGGCATGACGGACTGCTCAACAAACTGCCATCCTTCGGACTGCAAACCTCTTTCTGCAGCTTGCTTGCCAGTTTCTTTAAGAACCGATCTCTGCAGGTTGCAGTTGGTGGATACATCTAACATGTACCATTAACGCGGGCGTGCCTCAGGGCGCAATACTTTCACCAACCCTGTTCCTCATTTATATGAACTACTGACCAAACAAATAATCCTGTTTGCAGTTTTGCAGATGGCAGTACCCTTGTCTCCTACTTTAGGTCAGAAAAACCTTTACCAGCGACTGAGACTTGTCATCGCAGACAGGAGCAGATTGCATCAATTAATCAATACCTGGAGAAAGTTCAAACCTGGGGCGACATAAATTTGGACCAGATCAATGCAGCAAAGCAGCCACGTTTACAAAGAGGGACAATACGGCGGGCCCAGACATCATTACGGCAGGATCGACCGTTCCTTCATTCTCGTCAATCGGACTGCTGGGTGTCTCGGTCAACAGCAATATGTCCTGGCATGACCACGTTGCTAACATCGTAAAATCAGCCTCCCAGAAGCTTGGTGCGCTATTTAGCAACAAAAAACTGTATAAACCGCAGCAGTTGCTCTTGCTCTACAAAGCGCAGCATGCTTAGAATATTGCTCACACATTGAGGTGCCGCACCACAGCACACCGTAAAGCTGCTGGATTCCATTCAGAAGAGAGCTATGCATCTCGTCGGCGATCCGAAGTCGACCCGGAATCTGGATAGTTTGGAACACCGCATACATGTGTCCGAGATGTCCTTGTTACACAGATACTTTCACGTCAGATATTCCCACGATTTGGCACACCTCATCCCGCCCCCTGCAGACCTCTGTCAGACGGTCACGACAGACGGCAACAGCGCACCAGTTCGTCGTACAACTGGAAACACCTAGAACATCGCTTTACAAGAACTTCTTTGTGTGGTGCACTGCATCACTGTAGAACTCACTCCCAGGACATCTGTTTCTCGCTAATTACAACCTACAACTATTCAAGAATCGTGTCAATCAACATCTTTGCACACACACCGCTCATCAAGCGCCATAGGATCTCCCTTTAGTGAGTGTGCCACTGCCATAAAAAAGGGATAAATTAAAAATAAATTAATATAATCCAAAAGCTTGAAATTAGTTATTGTCCTATTTTTTGAATAGCAATGGTTCAACACGACAAGTGAAGCCCGATCTTTGAAATGTACGAATTGGATCAGAGGGAGTCGTTTTATGAGAGAAGAACATGAGACAGATCTGCGAGCGCGGATATGAGGAACCTTGCTACTGCTCTTCCGAATTTCCGTAAATGCGTTTAGAAGTTCCTCAGAAACCATACTTGCAAATATTTTAGTCAAAAATGCCATCATCATTATTATACATAAGAAAGACAGCATCACAGACCTGCAAAACTATAGACCGATTAGCTCACACATCTATATAAACTGTTTACCAAGATCATTACTGCACATCACACTAACATATTAGAATCATATCTGCCAAGAGAACAATCGGGTTTTCGGGCTGGGTACCATCGAATGACATTAGTAGAAAAAAAATTTACAGACCTTTATAAAGATGAAACCGGGGGAGACATTGAAAATACCGAAGCAGAATGCGACGCTTAATAAATTTGAGATCTGAGAAAATTCATAATGGGGAACTTGCATAAAAATTAAATTTGAAAAATATTACTCACAAGCATAATTTAATACTATTAAAAGAACCACAGTTCACAAAAAAACTATTTTTTTATTTTCGTATAATAAATATAAGCAATTAAAAACTGCATAATTCAAATTTTTCTTGTAACGGTTGTGACGTCAAGTAGCTCGTTTGTCGTCGCGCAGAGCAGGAAACGTCTTAGCTTCCATTATTATTATTAATATTAAGGCACAGATTAAAGTACAAATCATCACGAATTATAACAAACATCCTGGTAATTCAACGACAAGCAGTAATAAGCGTATATATTTTAATACTTGTGGCTGCCAATGCCACACTGCCTTCACTGACATTTTAAGATAATATGTCAATCAAATTAAATATTGCGATTTAAGGGCTGATATTTGGTGTGTGCTGTCTCTATAGGTAGGCAAATATATTAAAGAAATAAAAAAAAATGTTCAAGTTCCCTATTGTGTGGAAACTAATGGTTGATATAAGTTTGGGTTAGATCAGATTAGATTACGTAAATTTAGTCTACCAAAATATACCAATATATAATATTACTTCAAGTTTCGTTCTTTTTCGGAATTTATAACTTAGAGTGTGGTTGTAAAAACCAAAAAAAAAAAACATTTGCATTCGATTCGTCTCTCATTCCCCAATCTAACGATATTCAACATGACTAGTCTCTCGTGAGAAACTAAAATTCACCCCCATCCACCCCTAACACAATTTAATGTAAAAATAATACTTTAAACAGATTACGTAAATTTAGTTTACCAAAATAGACCACTTTAATACATACATATTACATCAAGTCTCGTTCGTTCACAATTTATAACATTAGGGGTGGTTATAAAAACCAAAGAAAATTGCATTCGATTCGTCTCTCAATTTCCTATCTAACGCGGTTAGTTTTACTTAGTATCAACTTATTTTAGTAATTTGAGTCGGTTGCGATACATTATAATCCATTTCAATAGATTTGGTTAGTTTTGGTTAGTTGTCTGTGAACTTTCGCCTCATTTCATTTAGTATCAACGATATGTAATATTCAATTTTAATAGATTTGGTTAGTTTTGGTCAGTCGTTAAATCAACTTTCGGTTAGTTTAACTTAGTCTCAAATAATTGTAACCATTTGAGTCGGCTCTGATATGTTATAATCAGTTTTAATAGATTTAGTTAGATCTGATTAGTCGTCTAATCAACACTCGGTTGGTTACACGTAGTCTCAAATTAGGGTAAGTCCGGTTATGTTGGCCATAGGAGGAGAGATGACCATATCGTTGTTTGATTAATAAAGCGTTGCAAGAGAGCTGCATAGCATAGTAGAACGCAGCTGCTGCAGTTTCATGTTGTTTACATCGGTAGTGATTTAACTATGCTGACAATGTTTGCACAAAATTAGAAAAATTAATTTCAAAGGTAAGTGAAAACTATTACCTCACATACATGATTGCTCAGATTTCCTATTTAATATAACTTTGATGATGTTTTTCAAAATAGGAATGTAAAAACATGCTCCTTCGCTTATCATAACCCCCAAATTATTTGGCTTAATGTAAGTTCCTAAATTTGAAATGGTATGCTCGTGTCATGTGTAATATGGGGAGTGATGGCCACGTTCATCTTGGGGCAACTTGGCCATGGATATCAATGAAAATTAATACATCGGGTGCGGAGAAGATTATGACAAGACAACGAAAAAAGATGACTGGATTTGTTATGTGCGATGTTAGTCATGGTTCCATGAAACATGCTCTAAATTCACCGATTTAAGCCAGACATGTGGAAAGTTTTGTGTTGCCAAAAACGAGTAACTAAAAAAGCTTGTTCTTTAAATAGGAATATTGTATCTATGTTATAATGGTTATAATTTAACATGTTTGTATTAATTTCTACTCAAATAAAAATATTTGAGATTTTGGCATCTTCACTAGTGCTATGGCCAACTCTCTCGTATATTTGGGGAGAGATGGCCACTTCAGTTAAATAATGTTTTTTACTAATAATAGACTGTCGTTAAAAGATAAATATTTTATGAGTCCTAAAATTTGGTTATAAATGTTACACTAGTGTGCACATCTAGCTATTAGCTGAATCTACGCAATAACACCTAAAGTAGAGCATAGAATATACTGGGGTGGCCATATCTTCCCGACTTACCCTATTCTAGTCATTTGAACGGGTTTCGATACGTAATAATCAATTTTAACTGACTTGGTTAGTCGTCTAAACATCTTTCGGTTTCACTTGGTATCAACTTATTTCAGTAATTTGAGTCGGTTCCGCTACGTTATAATAAATTTCAATAGATTTGGTTAGTCGCCTAATCAACTTTGGGATAGTTTCACTTAGTATCAAATTATTTTAGTCATTTGAGTCGGATCCGATAAGTTATATTTTTTTTTTAGATTTGGTTAGTTTTAGATAGTTGTCTAATCTACTTTCAGTTCGTTTTACTTAGTATAAACTTAATTATTATAGATTTAGTTAGTTTTAGTTAGGTGCCGAATCAACTTTTGATTAGTTTATCTTAGTCTCAACTTATTTTAGCTATTTAAGTCGGATCCGATGCGCAATCAGCATTCGGTGAGTTTCGCTTAGTCTCAACTTATTTTGGCAGGCGCTATTTGTTATATAAGATAAGAGGCCTATTTTAAGTTGATGCGTATTCATAACAACTCAGAGTATGACTCAGCGCATTATTTTTTTATTTTCACGGGAATGTATTTTTATAATACATTTACAGTTGATTTCGTTTAGCTAATATATATTTAGCCTAAGAGTCTTTCCTACTGATACTACTGCAACATAATTCATTGAGTATTTTCTTACACGGACACCTGCAGCCATTTGGAGTTTAAGGCATATTCCTAATAGCTCAGATAATTAATAATCGCTAATTTATTAGTTCGTCAAGCTCCATGGGAACTTCCTTCAGTGTGTGTGCCACTACCATAAAAAAGGAACTTAGACCTATAAACAATTCAAGCCATACCTCCACCGAAAGAACATGCGTGTTTTAGTAATCGGGTATAGTTTAGAGTCATTAATCCTTTGACCAATCTGAGCTATATAATCTGCACGGCATTCAAGGCATGGCGCCACGGATTACTAATCGTAACAATATCTGTGCTTTTATATACTGTCATAATTTTGGAGATCTTAGGTCTCTCAGGAAAATTACCTGGTCTGATCACTTTATTTATTAAAATGGTCAGGTGTACAGTTCACCTATGACGGTTTTGACTTGACTAAATGTTGCCTCTCTGTGGAATTTTCCTTCGCTGATATTAGGGGTAGGGTATTTGTTTCCTTATCAGAAGTATTGACTAAAGAATCTTTGAGTAAATCAGCATTTAATTTTGGACCTTGTTTACTTTTATTGCAGTTTTGGTTAGAGGTTATTATGTTCCAATAGGCATTGTTACATTGACTTGTTTTTTGTAAAAATCTTGTGAGATGTTTATAAAAAGTTCTTTTAACAGTATCATTAAGAAAGTTATTCTGAAGTTCTCTCAGGAGTAACAGGTTTCTAAATACAAAGGCGACCTGGTCGTTTAACCAAGAATTTTTAGGTTTTTCCTATTTTTATAGTTCAAAAATTTTACTTTATTTTTCGTACATATTTTGTTAGTACATTTTCTAATTTTTCCAGTAAAGTGTAATTTTTCTTGTATTTTGTAAATAACCACTCGACTTTGTCCATTTCACGATTAAACCTAAACATACCATACTCACAGAAATTGAAATTTATTCACAGATTACTCCAATCTGTGATTTATTTGCCTTTTGCAGTCCCGGTGTTGTGATATTTTGACTGACTAATTCATTGCCGCGTGATCTGATAAACCTGGCTCGGTAGCCTTTGCTGAAAAGTTACATGCCTTAATATTGGATATTATATTGTCAATACAGATTTTACCAGGTGCTAGTTTTTATCGTAAGCTTAAAATTGAATAATGGTATTAAATCACTAAATTGAAGAAAGTGCTGACTATTGGTATTAAACTTTATATTAATATCTCAATTTATAAAAAATTCGTTATTAAAAAGCAAGTTGTTTAAAGTGCTAAGAAAAATTTCAAAGCTAACTTACACAACAATTAAGATTTCTAGAATTATTTGATTTATTATAAACGTCGATATTTTACTATAAATCACGTTTGTCAATTCTTACGCTCAATTTCTCATATATTATTTTACTTGCAAAGCAACATTTTTATCAAATATATTTTAATGAAGAGTCTTTATATATTAGCCTTTAAGGAAATCTGAATTTTAAAACCGGAATCTAGGTCTTTATGCGAATTCATACCACATACCTACAATATGTAGCCTGAAATACGCTTCATTAGTTTTCAGGGCAAAAATCTGGTCACGTTGTGTAACCATGGACGAAGTCACGTTTAGCTAAAGTAAATATCTAATTATAACATGTTTTCATATTTCAATAAACGGATCGTGGTTTGCATTTCCTTTACAGGTTTCATATAACATAAGCATTTTAAAGGGTAATAATGATTATGTTGCAACTTTAGAAGAAAATTTCAATGCAATTGACCCTTTATTGCTTTTCTGTTGATTGGGTTTTCAAATCAGTTCATTTTTGTTACTATCATTGTATTGAAATATGTTGTTTTCGTCGTAACCTCGAAGTTTATTGAGGCAAAGTTAACATTATAGAACTAAATTTCCCGCGAAATTTTAACTGTTTTTCTCAGATTAATTGAATCTCTCTTTTTGAATGAAATACCATGTTATTATTTGATCGATCCTAAACATCGTCTTCAGACTGAAGTAAGTTACAAAAAGCTATTACTGATATTATTGAAATATTAGGAACAAATTAGGTTTTTATAGGACTCGGCAATGGAGGCCAAGCCGCTCCCTTCCTCATCTCAATACCAACTTAAAAGTTCAAAATGATTGGCCAGTTCTATCAATGAACGAATTATAAAAACCGAGAACAGTCAAAATGTTCTCCGGAAAATAACGAAAGCGTCCCAGGTACCAAATGGAGAAGAAAAGTAGTTAAATGCGTTACAAAATGAAAAACAATTTGCAGGAGCAGCAGCTTCGTGGCTCAAACAAATTACAGATTGCAGAAAAGATATATTAACAGCATAAGAAGAAAACTGAGAAATAAACTGTTGAACGAATATTGGACTATAGATAACTATGACTAAACAGTAGAACTCACTGCCATGATTTGTTTGTAAGATTTAAAATATTAACTTTTCCTTCCATATTCATATTTGAATCCATTGGCATAATTCGCAAGCACGTATCTGCTATTCCAGACAGGCCATCTCCTATCCACTTAGGGATACGGAGCATGATCTTTGTCCGCCAACCCCCGCTCAGAGTTAGATAAAAGCTCTATATTGTACAATACGAGTAAATGGTGTGTTAGTCGATATTTGCAGGGATGTTTTAAAAATACTAACGACTTGTCAAATAAATATATAGAAATGGCTATTATAAAAACCAAGGTGCTTGTATCAGGTTAAAAAATGCATCTTTTCTATACGGTCCTCTGCATCCGGTTAAGTCTTATTTTTATCATTATAATCATCATCATCATCAATCAGCCTTGTCTCGTCCATTGCTGGACATAGGCCTCTCTTAATCTATCCATCTTGCTCGGTCGTGGGCATCTTGGATCCAATTTGTGGATATCCTCCTGATGTCATCTGAATTCCATGTCCTAGATATTTACATTATGATGTTACGTGTTGGATTTCGCTTTCTTCTATTTTTAGGTTACGGCTAGGGACCAGGTTTTTCATAAACTGGGTTTTGGCTATGATTATTTTTCATCCAGCTTCTTGAGAAGCTTATGACAGCTTCGGGAGCATTTCATTTGATTCTCACTTCTAGTCGATCTGAGATCAGTACGATATCGTCAGCGAAACGCAAATGGTTTAGTTTTTCTCCATTTACGTTTATTACCCTATTGTCAAGCTCTATCTTTTTAAACATGTACCTGCTTGAGTCAGTTGTAAAAAGTTTGGGAGAGATCGTGTCCCCTTGTCAAACACCCTTTTCAATTTTAAACTGGTTTGTTTCATCTTGTAATCTTCCTTTTGCTGTTGCGTGTTTATATATTTGTCGCAGTAGCGAAATATAGCGGTGGTCTATATGGCAGTTGGCATGAGCTTTAAACAATGCATGGTGGTCAACGGAATCGAACGCCTTTTCATAGTCAACAACCATTAGCACCAAGAGTTTGTTATATTCTACACTTTTAACATTGAAAATATTTCTATTTTTCTAATATGGGGCATCAAATCGCGAAAAAGTGCATGCTACATTTGCCACGCGAGAGAGAAACAATTTAAAATTCACTGAAATTAACCGAAAGTTGATTGAATGACTTACCCTGCCCAACCAAAAGCACCAAAAGGGGCTAAAACGTATCGGAACAAATTAAAAGTATTAAAGTAAGTTGAAACTAACCAAAACAAACCGAATTTAGGTGACTAACCAAAACTAACCAAAAACATTAAAATTGATTATAACGGTTCAAATAACTAAAATAAATTAAAACTAACTGCAATTAACCGAAAGCTGATTAAGCGACTAACCAAAATTAACAAATAGGGCTTCAACGAATAGGAACAGATTATAAAATATTAAAGTAAGTTATAACTAACCCAAACTAACCAAATTTTGGAGACTAACCGAAACTAACTAAAAACATTAAAATTGGTTATACCTGATATTAATCGAAATTTGATTGAACGACTAACTAAAAGTAATCAAAAGCACCAAAAATGGCTAAAACATATCGAACAGATAAAAAATATTAAAGTTAGTTAAAAATAACACAAATTTACGAATTTTGGCGACTAACCAAAACTAACCAAATCACTTAAAATTGATCATAACGTCTCAGAACCGGTTTAAATCACTAAAATATGTTGAGACTAAGTGAAAGTAACCAACAGTTGATTGGACGACTGGCCAAATCTATTAATATTGATTATAACGTATCGGAACCGGTTCATATTACTAAAATAAGTTGATACTAAGTGAAACTAACCGAAAGTTGATTGGACGACTAATCAAAACTAACCAAATCTATTAAAATTGATTATAAGTTATCGGATCCGGCTCAAATGACTAAAATAATTTGAGACTAAGCGAAACTAATCGTGAGTTGATTAGGCGACTAACCAAAACTAACCAAATCTAATGAAACTGATTATAACGCATTGGAGCAGACTCAAATAGCTAAAATAAGTTGAGATTAAGATAAACTAAGCAAAATTGATTGATTGCGCGTAAAATAAGTTTATATGAAGTAAAACGAACTGAAAGTTGATTAGACAACTAACCAAATCTAAAAAAAAATAATATAAGTTGATTAGGCGACTAACCGAATCTATTAAAATTTATTATAACGTAGCGGAACCGACTCAAATTACTGAAATAAGTTGATACTAAGTGAAACTGAAAGATGTTTAGACGATTAACCATATCTATTAAAATTTGAGACTACGTGTAAGCAACCGAAAGTTGATTAGTCGACTAATCAGATCTAACTAAATCTATTACAACTGATTATAACATATAGGAGCCGACTCAAATGGTTAAAATAAGTTGAGACTAAGTTAAACTAACCGAAAGTTGATTTAACGACTAACCAAAACTAACCAAATCTATTAAAATTGATTATGACGTATCGGACCCGACTCAAATGTCTTAAATAATTTGAGACTAAGGAAAATCAACCCAAAGTGGATTAGACGACTAACCAAATCTATTGAAATGGATTATATTGTATCGGAACCGACTCATATTACTAAAATAACTTGATACTAAGTGAAACTAACCGCGATAGATCGGAAATTGAGAGATGAACCGAATGCAATATTTTTTTGATTTTTATAACCACCCGTAATGTTATAAATTGTGAACGAACGAGACTTGATGTAATATGTATGTATTTAAGTGGTATATTTTGGTAAACTAAATTTACGTAATCTGCTTAAAGTATTTTTTACATTAAATTGTATTAGGGGTGGATGGGGGTGGATTTTAGTTTCTCACTACAGACTAGTCATGTTGCATATCATTAGATCGGAGAATGAGAGACGAATTGAATGCAAATGTTTTTTTTTGGTTTTTCCAACCACACTTAAAGTTATAAATTGCGAAAAAGAACGAAACTTGAAGTAATATTATATATTGGTATATTTTGGTAGACTAAATTTACGTAATCTAATCTGATCTAACCCAAACTTATATCAACCATTACTTTCCACACAATTATGAATTTTCTCAGATCTCAAATTTAATAAGCGTTGCATTGTGCTTCGGTATTTTCAATGTCTCCCCCGGTTTCATCTTTATAAAGGGCTTTGATTTTTTTCTATTATTGTCATTCGATGGTACCCAGCCCGAAAACCTGCTTGTTCTCCTGGCAGTATGATGCTAATATGTTAGTAAGATGTGCAGTAATGATTTTGGTAAACAGTTTATATAGATATGTGAGCTAATCAGTCTATGGTTTTGCAGGTCTGTGATGCTGTCTTTCTTATGTATAATAATGATGACGGCATTATTCCACATCCCTGGGGTTGTTGCTTCGTCAAGACATTTATTAAAGATTTTGGTTATTACTTTGAGTAGCCTTTTCCCCTCTAGTTTTACAGCTTCCATAAAAACACCATCCTCGCACGGTGCTTTATTGTTTTTCATTTTTAAGAGTGACCTTGAGACCTCATCTTCCCTTATCGGTGGCATTTCTTCTGATCCCTGATTCAATATTTGGGGTATATTTTCCGGTGTTTCTCTTTGGCCTTTGTTACTATAAAGATTTATATAGAAGTCTTCAACAGTCTTTAATATTTCCTTTCTGTTGTTTATTACTTGTCCTTTTTAATTTTTTAATTTCTGGTACTAATCCTAGGCTTAGTTCTTTTCGTAGTACCTTCATGCATTTATTATCTTCTATGATTCTAGTGACCCATTTATTATTAAATTGTGTAGTAGCAGCCCTGGCAGCTTTTTATAATCTATTCAAGATGTATGCAGAATGCAAATGATGGATCGTACCGGAGAGTCCAGTGACCAGCAATGTATAAAAAATGTCCATAATGAACATTTCAATAAAACATTATACCAAAGATGCTGCTAACAATGTTAAAAATAACAAAAATGAGGTCAACAATTTTAAACTAAAAGAAGGATAAAAAAGACCAAGGGGAGGGACAATCTGCTTATGATACCAAAAAGGCATATAAAAATAAAGCTGGCGTAGATAAGATCAAAGCAGTATATACATCCGATTTACAGTTGTGTATATCTACTTCCAATATATGTACGCAAGTTGCATTTTATGAGCGACACCTTTGGACGTACAATCTTACAATGCATGAAATATGAACTAAAATATTTCTGGCAGAGGTGCTAACCAACATACATGGTTTTTTTATATAGTTTGCTTAGCTTTCAATTAAGTTAAAACATTTATTTATCACAAATAGTTCTAGAGATATTTTAAATAAATGTATTTCTATTTACCTTAACACTGGCAAGAAATTCAGCCAAAACTGAATTTTATTATAAAACTTTCCTAATATTTCAACTACACAGATAAATCACGTGTTAACATAAACAATAACTGCTTACGTTAATCCAGTATGCTTTAGCATGCAAATTATAGCGTTATAACCCAAACTATACTATTCGTCTAATTGTAAGAAATAATCTATAAAATGCGGAACGAAGTTGAACCCGCGCCAAACAAGAAGTATAGTTTGCGCTAATGGAACGAAGACAAGTTATGAAATGTATTTGCCCTGTATGAGGCAACTCTGCTTAGATCGTATTATAATTATGAGAAATGAGTTGTATCGCGATACAACTACTCACACACGTATATGAAATAATTTGTTGGGCATTATAGTTGTAAGCACTTTGAGTTGGGTGTTAAGTTGTATAAGTTCGCGCAGGCTTAGATCACTGATGAAGAAGATTTGCGCATAGAAAAACTTTATCCAGGTATAAAATATTTGTTTAGCCTATTCTTGGTAAAATTGTGTCTAATATTCGAATAAAATTTCTTTAATTTTTACGATAACAGACCACTTTTAGATTTGTTTCGATGATTACGAATATTACCATACTTTTTTTGAGAAAGTATTTTTGAACGAATAGTTCATTTAACAATTATATAATGAGAAGCCCTTATTATCGTAAAAATCAAAGAAATTTTATTCGGGTATTAGTTAGTTCGTCGTCTAATCAACATTCGGTGAGCTTCGCTTAATCTCAACTTATTTTTGCCATTTTAGTCGCTTCCAATACTTTATAATTAATTTTAATAGATTTGGTTAGTTTTGGTTAAGCGTCTAATCAATTCTCGGTTAGTTTCGCTTAATCTCAAATTATGTTAGTCATTTGAGTCGGATCCGATACGTTATAATCAATTTAAATAGATTTGGTTAGTTTTGATTAGTCGTCCAATCAACTTTTGGTTACTTTCGCTTAGTCTCAACATATTTTAGTCATTTAAACCGGTTCTGATACGTTATTATAAATTTTAATTGATTTAGTTAGTTTTGGTTAGTCGCCAAAATTTGGTTAATTTGTGTTATTTTTAACTTACTTTAATATTTTTTATCTGTTCGATACGTTTTAGCCATTTTTGGTGCTTTTGTTTACTTTTGGTTCGTCGTTCAATCAAATTTCGATTAATTTCAGTTATAACCAATTTTAATGTTTTCGGTTAGTTTCGGTTAGTCCCCAAAATTCGGTTAATTTGGGTTAGTTATAACTTACTTTAATATTATTAATCTGTTCCTATTCGTTCAATCCCTTTTTGTTATTTTTAGTTAATCGCTTAATCAGCTTTCGGTTAACTTCAGTTAGTTTTAATTTATTTTAGTCATTTGAACCGTTATAATCAAATTTATTGTTTTTGGTTAGTTTTGGTTAGGCACCTATATTCGGTTTGTTTTGGTTAGTTTTAACTTACTTTAATATTTTTAATCTGTTCCGATACGATTTAGCACTTTTTGGTGCCTTTGGTTGGGTTGGGTAAGTCGTTCAATCAACTTTCGGTTAGTTTCAGTGAGTTTTAAATTATTTCTCTCTCGCGTATGGCATGAATGTGGCAAATGTAGCATGCACTTTTTCGCGATTTGAGGCCCCATACTGGAAAAATAGGAATATTTTCAATGTTGAAAGTGTAGAATATAACAAACTCTTGGTGCTAATGGTTGTTGACTATGAAATGGCGTTCGATTCCGTTGACCACCCTGCATTGTTTAAAGCTCATGCCAACTGCCGTATAGACCACCACTATATTTCGCTACTGCAACACATATATAAACACGCAACAGCAAAAGAAGATTATAAGATGAAACAAACCAGTTTAAAATTGAAAAGGGTGTTCGACAAGGGGATACGATCTCTCCCAAACTTTTTACAATTGGGTACATGTTTAAAAAGATAGAGCTTGGCAATAAGGTAATAAACGTAAATGGAGAAAAATTAAACCGTTTACGTTCCGCTGACGACATCGTACTGTTTGCCAAATGAAAGAACCTGGACGGAAACAATGCGGGCAAAAATGTCCTCGCGTATTTAGATGCTGCCACATTTTTTTCCCAATAATCCTAATTTATTTTCTGTCTAGTTTCCTATAGTGAATTTACATATTTATATTTCCTACTTGAATACTTAATTTTGTTATTTTCCTTAATACTAATGTCTTCTATTAATTACTATTTTATTTACACAGGGAAATACGGAATAAGTATACTATAATATTTATAATGTTTATATTTTATTCGCCTTCAAGCTATTTAAAATACGCGACAATAGGCAACAGTGCGACGTTTACTTGATTTTTAGCGGGGAGGCAGATTCGTGATTGGTTGCAGGATATATTAAATACACTTTGACCCTAGACCAACACCTAATTTTTTACATATTTCAAAAATTCAGCAGCGACTTGCATTAGCCATTGGCGTGGAAATTGCCGATGCCGAACTGTGTGGTTATTTATATTATTTGGTTTGTAGGGTCTGGTGATATATAGGTTTTGTCGATTTTGCAAATTCTCCTTTTTCACTAGAAAGGGGGTGTCCTATATAGTAGTTTAAGCCAAAAAAGTCAGAAGATCCGCTACATTTGAACCGAAAAAATGCCCTCAAAGTTCGAGTTTTGACACAAATTTTCAGCACCACTTCACAAAAGCACTAGAAATATAGACAAAACACATCTGAAAATCAATTGTCGGGTGAAAATATTAACTAGGATACATTTGCGTCGAACGAGAGACCTCCGTTTTGTTCCGGTCCTAATTTAAAGCGACTCATAGCCATAGCCCCATTAAACAAAATTAAATTTTACTTGTAAATATCCATCCTCCTTTTTACTGTCAACTGTCACAATAGCCAAAACAAAGATTTTTAAGAAGGCACACTGTTGCCAGACGTTTACTGTAGTTTCGTTAGCAAAATTCATTAGAAAAATGGTGCGCTATAAGCGCAGTTTATTCACTACCAGCTAGACATCTTGCGGCGGCATCTTTTGATTTGAGAAAGTCAATAACCAAGTTTTGCAAATTTTAGAAGAGGGTCATGACTTAATATTGTTGTAAACGTCTGGGCATCTGAATAATACTTTTGACAGTTCGTTTAATTTAAAATATGCTTTTTCTACTACCGTGCGTAAAGAACTCACTTTATGCACTCTCTAAGATTCATAAAATAGGCTTTTTTAATGTGCAGTGCCTAAAATAAGTTATTTTACGCACTAGTGCGTAAAGTAAATCTGTCATATATTTTGACATTTAGGGTAATGTGTAAAATAATTTGTTTTACGCACTAGTGCGTAAAGTAATTTAATAATATATTTGTTTTTTCATATATTTTTCGGTAGTAGAAAAAATTTTGTATGCTACTCATGTGTAAAGTACCCTTTTTTTTATTAAATTTCAATTAAATTTTTTTATCAATATTCCCATTCATTAAAAAAGGTTCACTTTACATACTTGTTGCATAAAAAACTATTTTATCGTCTAAAATCCGTTTAAAAACGATTTTAAAACGCACAATTGTATAAAAATCCGAAATTTCCGAACCTCCCAGGGCGATAGCCGAGGCTTCGGACGAATTTGTCATGTATTTTGAAGCGAAAATTCATTTTAAATTCAACTGTGGAACTGAACCGCTCAGGGCCCAGTGCCCGACACTCCAACTTTCCGATTTCGATAGAGTTGAGCTGGTAGTGAATAAGCTGTGCTATAAGTGTCTCTACTCTTTTTATTTAGGTGAATGATTTTTTATGGCAGTAGTACATCCTATATTGCTCGACGAGCGGTGTGTGTGCGAAGATGTTGATTGACACGGTTCTTGAATAGTTAGTTTGGGAGCATATTCGCATGTAACAGGCAAGATGTCCATTCGGCAATGCCGATCGTTTCTTCATATGTGACGTGCACACGATAGCATTTAGTCAGATGTCGTGACTGTTACATAGAATCAACAAATAAGTCTTCAGTTATTTTAACACTTCATGCATGGCCCTCCGCTCGCTTCGCTCGCTACGGGGGCTCAACAAACAGAAACTACCCAAGTGCTAACCAAAACTAACCCAAAATAAAAAAAAAATAAAATAAAAATTTTGCGTTAGTTTTGGTTAGCACCTGGTTAGTTTCTATTTGTTGAGCTCCCGTGTAGAGAACGAAGCGAGCGGAGGGCCATGGATGAAGTGTTTAAATAATTGAAGACTTATTTGTTGATTCTATGTAACAGTCACGACATCCGACTAAATGCTATTTAGTCATAGTCGAATGAACATTTTGCTTGTTACATCCGAATATGCGTCCTGGGAGTGAGTTCCACAGTGATGCAGTGCGCCAGACAAAGAAGTTCTTGTAATGCGATGTTCTAGGTGTTTACAGTTGTACGACGAACCGGTGCGCTCTTGCCGTCTATCGTGACTATCTGACAGGCGTTGTCAGGGGCGGGATAAGGCGGGCCAAACCCTGGGAACATCTGCCGTAAAAGTATCTGTAAAACAGGGATTTCTCGGTCACATGTTTGCGGTGTTTCAGACTATCCAGATTCCGGGTCAACTCCGGGTCACCGACGAGACGCACATCTCTCTTCCGAACGGAATCCAGTAGCTTTAGGGTGTGCTCTGGCGTGGCACCCCAGATGTGTGAGCAATATTCTAAGCACGGTCTTATTTGCGCTTTGTAAAGCACGAGCAACTGCTGCGGTGTATACATTTTTTGTTGCGAAATAGCGTACCAAGCTTCTGGGAAGCTGATTTTGCGACGTTAGCAACCTGGTCATGCCAGGACATATTGCTGTTGACCGAGACCCCCAGTAGTCCGATTGAATGAAGATGAAGGGATGGTCGGTCCTGCCATAATGATATCATTGCCCGCCGTATGGCAAACGTGGTTGCTTGGATGATTGTTCAATGTGCATTTGCATTCATTCATCGGAATATAAGAGGCACTCATTGGATTACACTATTCCTTTGTATATATTCGTCAAATATTTCACTTCATACATGGCCCTCCGCTCGCTCCGGGAGCGTAACCAAACAAACCTAACCCAATATAACCCAAGACATTCCCAAATGAGGAAAAACAAAATAAAAAATATTTGCATTTTCGACTGACAAATTTAATTTTTTTTTATTTCCGGCATGTCTTGGGTTAGTTTTGTTTGGTGGCGGCCCCCGAAGCGAGCGGAGGGTCATGCGTAAAGTGGAATATTAAATATACTTAAATAGTAAACAACACTATTATTCCCCATAAGAAAATGTGCAACTTTTGGAAACACTGTGCCAGGCCCCCGGTGTCGATTACTAAAATTTCATTATTTTCACGTTACAATTTCAATATTTTCACGTTACACCTGGGAAAGTCGTAGTGGAAGTTTGCCCTTCTAGGGCAATTTAGGCGGATATTTTTTCGGCTCAAATGTGGCGACTCATCCGATTTTTTTGGCTTAAGCTACTCTATAGGACACCCCTTTTCTAGCGAAAAAAAAAAGAAAATTTGCAAAATCGACACAACCTATATATCATCAGACCCTTAATTTGATGATATCTTTGAAGATTTTTAACCTTTCTCATATTTTTCTTGCATTTGGTGATTATTATACGCGGTTAACAAATTTTTATATATTTCGGATAACCCTCTTAACTGAACTCTCTAAATTAAAATTTTTATTAAAAAACAATTCCGAACGTTCTATAAAGAGCGTTTTGGAACATACTTGCTTCAATATTGCCTAACTTTTAATACAGAAATTGAACGCTAGAGAATTTATATGAATTAGCTACGATAAACCGTTTTTTTCCAAATTAAGCGACGTCATCAATGACGTAGATACAAAACCTTCGGGAAACGAACTCTACTTATTACTACAACATATTTATGTAATACATACAACAAATAATATCATAGAATACTATCCTTATTATAAAAATGAGATATTATTATATGACATATTTTGTACTATAAGGCTGTAATATAAAAAAAACTGTAATTAATTTTTGACGTCTTAAACTAATCAATATTATCAATAATAATATGGTAAGAATAACCTCGTGCGCCTATGGGAAGGCAAGGTTTTTTACGTACTAGTCCTCTACCCCCTTCAGTCGTTGTTAAGGTTCACTCGCTTGGCGCACTATACTGATCTCAGATCGACTAGAAGTGAGAATCAAATTGCTCACAAAACTGTCATAAGTTTCCAAAGAAGCTGGATGAAAAATAATCATAGCCAAAACCCAATTTATGACAAACCTAGTCCCTAGCCGTAACCTAAAAATAGAAGAAAGCGACATCCAAGACGTAACATCATAATATAAATATCTTGGACATGGAATTCAGATGATATCAGGAGGATATCCACAAATTGGATCCAAGATGCCCACGACCGAACAAGATGGATAGGTTAAGAGAGGCCTATGTCCAGCAGAGGACGAGACAAGGCTAATTGATGATGATGATGATTATGATGATAAAAATAAAACTTAACCGGATGCGTAGGACCGTATAGAAAAGATGCATTTTTTAACCTGATACAAGCACCTTGGTTTTTATATTAGCCCTTTCTATATATTTATTTGACAAGTCGTAAGTATTTTTAAAACATCCTTGCAAATTTCGACTAACACACCATTTACTCGTATTGTACAATATAGAGCTTTTATCTAACTCTGAGCAGGGGTTGGCAGACAAAGATCATGCTCCGTATCCCTAAGTGAATAGTTGTGAGATGGCCTATCTGGAATAGCAGATACGTGCTTGCGGATTATGTTAACGGATTCAAATATGAATAAGGAAGGAAAAGGTAATATTTTAAATCTTTTAAAGAAATCCTGGCAGTGAATTCTACTGTTTAGTCATAGTTATCTATAGTCCAATATTCGTTCAACAGCTTATTTCTCAGTTTTCTTCTTATGCTATTAATATATATTTTCTGCAATCTGTAATTTGTTTAAGCGACGAAGATGCTGCTCCTGCAAATTGTTTTTCATTTTGCGACGTAATTAACTACTTTTTTTTACTACTAACATGATAAATCACCATTATTTACTCCATTCCTCAAATGAGAAGTAACATTTCTCGCCCTAGGTAAATAATAATAATAAAAAAAACCTAGGTCAATAATGAAACGGAAACGGAAAATGTCAAAATGTCAAACTTGTTCGTTTGACAACTAGTTGTCATTTCGGATTATTTGAAAAATGAGTACGAAATGATTAATTTTAAATCTAATGAATTCAAATAATGATAAGGATTGTATCAGTGCTATTAGTAAAAAAATTATATACAGTATGACTCACTTTTCATGACTCCCCATAATATTCTTATTAATAATACGATTTTGTCAAAATTTAGATGGAAAGAAGGTACTTTGTATGTATGGAGCTGCCAGGAGATTATTAGCGTTTTTTGGCGAGTAACCACGGTTAACTACAAGTAATACTGAAGTAAGTGCCAAGCCGGCACCCCACCACAAATTGTAATGTCTGCTTTTGTCTTCGCCAAAATACCGTAGTTAGATCTTGCATTGCTAGAAAAGAATATATATATTTTTTATATTTATTTGAAAATGATCAGTTTGATCAGTGCAGAACGTTTACTCATATTTTTAATGACAGAATGGTGGCCTCTGGAGATAAGCAAACTAATGGTATTTTTTCGATGAATATGTTCAGGATACTTTATGCTGCCCAAATCCCATTTGGGGCACATTTGTGTAGGAATTCCGATGCGTATGAGGCTTCTATAGAAGAATTTCATGAACGTATAATTTACAAACTTGTTCAGAATGGAAAAACAAACATTTCACATGTTTAACGTTTCAAAATTAATCTGCCATGACTCCATCAAACCTCGAGTACCACACCTCGTCACGTATGTAAGTTGTAGTAAGCCGTAGTTGAAAAATGATGATGTAATAGTGACGTCACGAAACTTCCCCTCACTTACCACAATTAAATTAATCCTCGTGAAAACAAAGTAGTATCCTGTAGTATGCCGTGGTTAATTGTAGTTAGCTCGCGAAAAAAACGCTTCTTGTTACGATATCTGTCAGTTAGGACAACTGAACTTCCAGGCTACTTGATATTTCGAACTATTTGAAAAATAAGTAGAAAGTGACTAATATAAAAATCAAATCGAATCAAAATATGGTAATATATCAGTATTAGTAGTAAAAAAAAATTCTATACATACCTCGGTTGAGAAGGCCATTATTAACCTCGCACATTATATCCTTCGGCACTCCGCGCCTCAGGATATAAAAGTGCTCGGTAAATAATGGCTTACTTCTCAACCTAGGTATATAATATACTATTCTTCTCCTTTTGGTACCTGGGATGCTTTCGTTATTATCCGGAGAACATTTTGACTGTTCTCTCTTTTTATAATTCGTTCCTTGATGGAAGGAAGGGAGGAAGGGAGCAGCTTGGCCTCCATTGCCGAGTCCTATAAAAACCTAATTTGTTCCTAATATTTCAGTTATATCAGTAATAGGTTTTTGTAACTTACTTCAGTCTGAAGATGATGTTTAAGATCGATCAAATAATAACATCGTATTTCATTTAAAAAGAGAGATTCAATTAATCTGAGAAAAACAGTTAAAATTTGGCGGGAAATTTAGTTCCATAATGTTAACTTTGCCTCAATAAACTTCGAGGTTACGAGGAAAACAACATATTTCAATACAATGAGACTAACAAAAATGAACTGATTTGAAAACCCAATCAACAGAAAAGCAATAAAGGGTCAATTGATTTGAAACTTTCTTCTAACGTTGCAACATAATCATTATTACCCTTTAAAATGCTTATGTTATATGAAACCTGTAAAGCAAATGCAAACCACGATCCGTTTATTGAAATATGAAAACAAGTTATAATTAGATATTTACTTTAGCTAAACGTGACTTCGTCCATGGTTACACAACGTGACCAGATTTTTGCCCTGAAAACTAATGAAGCGTATTTCAGGCTAAATATTGTAGCTATGTGGTATGAATTCGCGTAAAGACCTAGATTCCGGTTTTAAAATTCAGATTTCCTTAAAGGCTGATGTATAAAGACTCTTCATTAAAATATTATATTTGATAAAAATATTGCATTGCAAGTAAAATAATATATGAGAAATTAAGCGTAAGAATTGAGAAACATAATTTATAGTAAAAAATCGACGTTTATAATAAATCAAACAATTATTCTAGAAATCTTAATTGTTGTGTAAGTTAACATTGAAACCTTCCTTAGCGTTTTTAACAACTTGCTTTTAAAAACCAAATTATAAGGAATTTTTTATAAATTGTGATATTAATATAAAGTTTAATACCAATAGTCAGCACTTTCTTCAATTTAGTGATTTAATACCATCATTCAATTTTAAGCTTGCGATAAAAACTAGCACCAGGTAAAATCTGTATTGACAATATAATGTCCAAAATTGAGGCATGTAATTTTCAGCAGAGGCTACCGAGCCAGGTTTATCAGATCACGCGGCAGTGAATTAGTCAGTCAAAATATCACAACACCGGGACTGCAAAAGGCTATTAAATTGCAATTTCTATGAGTATGGTATGTATGGGTTTAATCGTGAAATGGACA
This sequence comes from Pissodes strobi, assembly GCA_016904865.1. Classification (NCBI taxonomy): domain Eukaryota; kingdom Metazoa; phylum Arthropoda; class Insecta; order Coleoptera; family Curculionidae; genus Pissodes; species Pissodes strobi. The sequence goes on from JAEQML010056101.1 coordinate 24,392, forward strand.
AGTCGAGCGGTTATTTACAAAATACATGATCCTATAAAACATTTTCATACTGTTAAAAGAACTTTTTATAAACATCTCACAAGATTTTTACAAAAAAATGACTGATAAACTAATGACAAAGGTAACAATGCCTATTGGAACATAATAACCTCTAATCAAAACTCCAATAAAAGTAAACAAGGTCCAAAACTCAATGCTGATTTACTCAAAGATTCTTTAGTCAATATTTCTGACAAAGAAACAAAGACCCTACCCCTATTATCAGCGAAGGAAAATTCCCTTTTCACAGAAGTAGCCTTTTCACCATTTGGTTTCACAGAGGCAACATTTAGTCAGGTCAGAACCGTCATAGGTGAACTGTACACCTAACCATTTTAATCAACAAAGTGATCAGACCAGGTAATTTCCCTGAGAGACCTAAGATCTCCAAAATAATGACAGTTTTTAAAAGCACAGATATTGTTACGATTAGTAATCCGTGGCGTCATGCCTTGGATGCCGTGCAGATTATATAGCTCAGATTGGTCAAAGAATGAATGCCTTTACACTTTACCCTATTACTAAAACACGCATGTTCTTTCGGTGGAGGTATGGTTTGAATTGTTTATAGGTCTAAGTCCCTTTTTTATGGTAGTGGCACACACACTGAAGGAAGATCCCATGGAGTTTGACGAACTCCATAAATTAGCGATTATTAATTATCTGAGCTATTATGAATATGCCTCAAACTCCAATTGGCTGCGGGTGTCCGTGTAAGAAAAAATTCAATGAATTATGTTGCAGTAGTATCAGTAGGGAAGACTCTTAGGCTAAATATATATTAGCTAAACGAAACCAACTGTAAATGTATTATAAAAATACATTTCCGTGAAAATAAAAAAATAATGCGGTGAGTCATACTCTGAGGTGTTATGAATACGCATCAACTGAAGCAGGCCTCTTATCTTATATAACAAATAACATGCCTGCAAACTATTTTTTGCTGAACGATTTTAGCTTTAGTAGTAGTCGTGTAATTCGCGCTATCTCTAGACATCGACTTGAATTTATTATATTTTTCGAATGTAAATTACCGATATGAAACTACTACGTTCTTTTGGAAATTAAAAAAAAATATTAATAAAAATTTATAGATAGCGATAATTTTAGAAATTCAAAAATAGTGAGTCATATATTGAAAGATTGTGAATACGTATCTAATTCCAGCAAATACCTAAGTTCATATGAGGGCGAGCAGTCCTATAAGTTTTATTTTTGACTGAAATTAGTTATGGTTTAGAAATCAGATGTTGCAAATGTCAACTTATTTCACAGGATAAACTTAAAGTGTTCTACCTTCCAAATACTGATTTGATATATGACACCAAATGTAAATGTGTTGATTTTTTTATGATAGTTGCGCGCACACTAAAGGAGTGTATGCGAAGATATTGGTTCTAGAATAGTTGTAGGTTGTAACTAGGCGGGATCAGATGTCCTGGAAGTGAGTTCCACAGTGATGCAGTGCGCCAGACAAAGGAGTTATTGCAAAGCGATGTTCTAGGTGTTTCCAGTTGTACGATAAACTGGTACGCTCTTGCCGTCTGTCGTGACTGTCTAACAAGCGTTGCCAGGGGCGAGATGAGGGTTCGACAAAATAATTGAGATTTTCAGCAGTCTAATTTTGCTGCCAGTACTTGTAGGCTTGCTGTTCCCTACCTACAGCTCCTTCGCATCTTCTGTCGAACCAGGGCTTTCCTTTGGACGGTAACTTGATGGAATTTGGGATGTATGCTTTCATTCATGAGGAGATTACTTGCGTAATCATTTGGTAGCAGACTGACGGGTCGTTAGTGCCAAAGCAGACGTTGAGCCAAGGAAAATCTAAGTATAACTCCCTTAGATCGTCCCAGTTTGCGGAATTGTAATGCCATATTTTACGAGCCAATGGTGGATCCTTCTGTAGAAGTAGCAATTCAGAAACCGTTGTTTGTTTGTGGTCGGAAGTACCTAATGGAGGACCAACTGTAATTGTGTACTGGTCAGGATTGGTGGTTAGAAAAAGATCCAGAAGGGCGGCGAATTCGCCCTCTCTGAGATTCGAGTTGGTTCGTCTACAAGTTAAGTATGCCCGCAGTTGATGGCAAATGCTTCAGCTACTCTACTTTCGTTGTCAGTCTTGTTATGATGTTTGAGCCAGTTGGTGTTGTAGGCATTGCAGCCTCCCAGAACGATTATCTCTGAATTGGGTTAATCGACATGTATTGAGTCAAAAGTGGTCGCTAGTGTTGTAAAAAAGCTTTGGTAGGCTCTATCGCTGGGTGAGCGATCATTTAATTAAAGAAATAGAATATTGACATCACACATTTTATTTTTGACACGTTGTTTGTAATGAATTCTTAAAAAATTACTAGAGTTATAAGATTCATTACCATACTAGTATTGTAGTGGCTTCATTAATAACTAGTAATGTAATGGAAATAAGTCAAGATGAACAACGTAATAAACTTTCTGCGCTCGTGCGATTAATGGGGTCGCGGCTTAGCCTTTCTTTACCTGAAAATTGTCTCTTTGAAATTATCAACTTTCAATTCTAGTAGCATAATTATTGAGTACTTTAAATTCATCTTCTATATACTAAAAACATAAAACATCTAGTTCGTTGACGGTATAAGCCATGGGTATATTATAGGCCTTAGCCTTTTGTGGCCTGTGGCGCTCACATAAAAAAATTTAACAAATCCCTAATAAAGATGTTTTATCTACACTAAATAAAAATTTTGGTATAATTTAATTACTTACCATATAAACCTTATTGACTCATAATACTCTTGAGAAAATAAAAACTTTCTATTGTAAAACATGCGATTTGAAAAATTCTCTAAAATAAGTAATTTGTTTTTTTTTCAGTAATTTTATAACCAATAATGTTTTTTATTAGCTATAAGAATGTGTATTTTTGTGTAAAGCAACAAAAGTAAATGCATGTTTATTAGTTTGTACTTTTATTTAGGGCGGCCAATCACTGGTATCCTAATGGCCAATAAAAAAAAAGAAGCCATTCATTGTATACTTAATATGATTTCTTTTTTAGACCAATAACGTTTAAATTGTATATTTTATTTAAAAAATGTTTATCAAATCGTCTAAAAATACATTTAATTATAAAAGAATGGAATTCTTGTAATAAACTATTTTATATTTGAATAAAATAAATTAAATACGCTCAATCCTTTATAACCATTTTGTTATAATTTTATTTCTGTTCAAAGCCACAATCCTTCAGAATTCCTCGCAATGTTGCCAAGCAATTATAATTATAATAAGGGTGTTCTTTAAGTTTCTCTTGCCTATTTCTAAAGGTCCCTTATGTTCTTTCGCAAAATTATAAATAATTCTCCTAATTATTTATTTAAGTTTTTACATAGCTCTTTTTTTACACTACATAAGGTCTATTACAAATAGTTCGCTAATTCTACTCACAAAGTTTGTCTTCGAATTTTGTGTCTATTTTCCTAAAGTACTAACTGTTTCGTATATGTTCAAAATAAGACGTTAACATTGCACATTTAAATCTCTGTTCTTAAATTCTAAACTATATAGTCTACAAAAGTCAACATTTTGTTTACCTTCCGCATTATCTTCAAACGGTCTTCAAAACGTCATCTTTAATATAGCAAATAATAATTCTCATTTATTAATAAAATAATATTGATCGTCTGCCGGTTGACGGATTAGCAGCGTAACACATCAAGTATACATTGTTTTACGCGCTGGGGTGTTATCTAGGCGATAAAAAGGAATTTATTTGGACCGCTGGAATATTTTTCATGTCTCTCGCACGACCGATGCAAATTGTATAGGCTCCCATCAAGTTGAAACACCTTAAATATAATGGCTCTAATTTTGAACAGTCTTTCTATAATCGAGATATTCAGCGAAAAATAAAATTATTATAATACTATTGAGAAAACCAAAATAGAGTATCGAAATCGTTTTCTGAAAACATTTGCGTTTAGCCTGCAGTGTTTAAGAAAAAGGCGTAAAAATAAGAACGAATCTTTTTGTACTAATTTTCTGAAACACTATTCATCAAATAAGAAAGCATTTATCGTTTGCACCTCTTTACAGAATACAGACAGAAAATACAAGCTGTGTAGATATTTTCCACTAGGAACTTTACTTAATAAATCATTTCACAGTAAGTGTTTTTGTGTTTGTCAATGTATCCAATAAATAATGTTAGTAGTTCCACCTAAAGCAATTTCACAAACAGTGTTATGTTATATATCAAATGGTATTGCGCGGATATTTTCAGACATTCCAGAAGTTGAGTTCTCAGACTCGATATATATGCAATGAAAAAGGACATGCCACAAAACTTACCATTTTATTGTTAATCTCGTGGAAATGAATTTCGCAAACTTTATCAACGACGTCTTCGCTTTGAAATGTGACAAACCCGAAACCTGCAACAAAAAGTAAAGTTAGTTTTCTTTCCAATTTTCAGCCAGTTACGCTACTTCCAATGTTTATTTTAAAAACTTTTCATGAGGTGCTATTCTATTAAGTTTCGACAGAAAATCTCTCAAAACTAATAATGGAAGGCCGACAATATAAAAGATTTTTATATAGCACACGACGGTACTTTTGAAAATACGAGATATACTTCTTTGACAAATATCATATTTTAGTGTGCCAGAGGACGATATTTTCATAAATTTAAAATAAATATAAAATATGTGTAGGTTAAAAGCTGAATGGTTTAAAAACATCTTTCAATATAACAGCCAAATAGACAAATTGATATTTATATAATTTAATTAGAAATATAATGGAGTTAGGTCGCTTAACTTTATTATGTCAAAACTGATTGTACTCTCCCTCTTAGGTTTTTGGGTGGTCGGTAACGTCTGGCTTAGTCAGGATTATAAGATAATACGGTTCTCATCTACTTGAGGCTGAAGCTAAACTTAGCGAGTGTTAAGTTGCAATCAGTTGTAGTATTACAGACATACTCAAGCCGTTAGGAATCTACAACTCGTAACATGGTGGAAGTGTCGTCAACAAATTTCAATATCTTAAAAAGATCTTAGAAAATTGAATTATGTTCAATTCATTATATAATGCCTATTTCTTTGATGAAATATTTAACAGAAGCTGTAACATTTTAAATTTCGTGTAATTAAAGTTAACTTAAATTTGGTTTATATTTCGCACATTTGACTTGTTCGTAGCCGAATAATATATTTAATCGAATTTCGACATCAGTGCCATCTTTCAGTTGTACCGCTAAATTCAGTAAATTTCCGGCCTGGTACATGCCTAATGTTTTCAACACAAAACCGTGATTCATGCCAAATGTGTCATAACACGAAGTATTACCTCATTATTACACTTACTTAAATAGACCACTAACTAGTAATTGCACGATATGACATTATTATCGTCATCTTGTCAAAGTCTATTCAAAACTGGACGAATTTTTGCCACAGTGAAAAGCTATTCACTGTTATTTACATTTACTAGCCATTTTTATTTTTAGATTTTTTCGTTCTTGACGACGGGGACAGATTTGATTCTCGAAACGTCGACACTTTTCAAGATATCTTTAGGTTTTTCGGCATCGTTAGGGTCACTCAACTAGCACTTGTGCTGTTTACATCCTGGAGACAGGGCAGAAGAGGCTCTATATAAGCAATTCAAAATGATAGTGGAGAGAAAACCCAAACATTTGTAAGGTAAAACATGAATCCTCCACAACAATATGGAACATATCTGTGTCAGATGGAGTACTGCGGTTATCCAAAAAATAACGTTTATACTATGTCATGATCTAATTGTACTAAAATAATTGCTACAATTTATTAATTTAATTAATTATTCTTGATTATGGTTCGCATAGATGTTAGCCGGTTTGGGTAGGATCATCTATTGCTTCTTTTCTTATTTGGTCTCGAAAGACGTATTTAAATGTGCGCTACCTAGTGCTGGTTTAGTTGGTACTAATGAGTTTAGTAAGCTTTTGAAGTTTTTTTTATGAAGGAACACTTGATCGAGGTACATGGGCTACGGTCATGTCACTTTTGTACGGTCATTTAGTAGAAGTGGTCAGTAACTCGTATCTGGAATTGTTCAGACCATCTTGATGGGATTTTGAGCCATGACTACATAAATTAGTTCTTATATAACTTATATAATGTCATGGTTGCCTGTCTCTATTTTCCATGGATTAGTAGCAAGAACTTAATTTGTTCACAGAAGGCTTTTTATCTGCCAGACTGGGAAAGTCACATGGAATAGAGGTTGAACATTCCTATATATTCCTCGCTAGAACATCTTGAATTCAGGTAAATATTTAACAGTATTTAAAGATTATATTCGTGAATTTAATGTTCCTAAAGAAAAAAACTTATATTTTAATGTTTATAATGGCTAAATGCCAATAAATTAAGTTATCTTCTAGTTGCAAAGTGGTTTTTAATCTTAAATTTTTAAACTTAAAATGTTATCTCTAAAATAACAATTTATAAATTAGAATTTTTCCTCTTAGATTACTCTCTGATTTTATCACTTTAATCAAGCTTCTAATTAATACATAGTTTTTAAAGCTTTAGCTAAACTATAAATATATTTTAGGAACTGATTATTTTCATGGTTTGTGGTAATTTTGCTATTCGTACTGTACTTGGTTTCGTTACATTGTTCAAAATGCCTGTGTAGCCACATCACTTCAATCAATTTCATTCTAAACTATTAAAGGGGTTACTTTTTTATAAAATTATATTCTCATTTTGGGGGTTGTCAGTGTCTTATATTATTAGGTATATTATATAATTTTGATATTAACGACTTGCTGGGTTTTTATATCATTGTGCAACTTATATCAATATCTTATTTATTTCAATACCTATACGAGCCTTAACAACTTTTAGGTTAGAGTGTATACTATATTTCTCTAATTTTTGAAACCGTCTAATAATTTTGGATATAAGTTACTACTTTACCTTATGCCTGGATATTTTGCGTCACTTATAAGCATTTCGATTTTTGATATTATCATTTAATAATACGTACTCACTTGAATATAATCCCTCTCTCCTAATTTTTAATATACGCTGTTTGCTCGGGTTTTACCTATAATATTTTGTTTTTTTTTACTTGTTTGAATTTAATATCGCTTTAATTACCTTATTGCCTATACCTATCTTAACTTTTTGAATTTTAGAGTGGCTTATCGATCACTTACTATATTTTGAATTGTCATTAAAGCAAGCTGACATTGTTTGATTAATGGTTGGTGTCTTACTTCACCAATTAAGTTGTTAATTAATTTCATTGAATTAACTATACTATTTGATTAATAGTTAGTGACTTACTGCACTAATTAATTTTTTAATTAATTTATTTTAGTTATTTAATTTTATTTGATTAATGGCTGGCGATTTACTTGGTTGATTAATTTGTTGATTAATATCATTGAACTAATCCATCACTCGGCTAATAGTTGATGATTTACTTCACTAACTACTTTGTTAATTCAATTTATTGTACACTAATTAACTTCATTTATTAATTCGCTATTTAAATGCACTAAATGAATTGCTTAATTAACTTCAGTGATTCTACATTTTGATTGAAATACTTAACTGAACATTGGATACTGGATAACATTAATATAATTCAGTATTAGGTTGGAAAACTGATCTCGGCGCGGTTATTAGTGATGTGTTCCATTTCTTTTTGCTCTTTACTATTTAAATTCTATAGATTTCTAAAACTGAGCTTTATCCACAATACCGGTTAGCGAAACGCGCGTCAAAAAAAAAATTGCACATTCTCCTCATCTGCCTTTTCTCATATAACTAATTTCTGTTTGATATTATTTTATTGTTCATATTATTTCAGAATTATTTTATATCAACTATAACCTTACTCTCTGCTCTGCTCTAGACTGTTTCGAGTGATCAGAGCTGTCTAAGATCATTTAAAAAAGGATTTAAATCAAAGATCAAAGATACTTTTCATTTGGACAAACGATTTAAATTAAAGATCGTTTTGTATATAAAGAATGATTTAAATAATAAATTTTTTTTATATCCAAACCTTTTTTACATTTTAAATCATTTTAGGAAATATTTAAATCTTTTCAAAAGATTTAAATATTTTTTAAAATTTAAATATTTTGAAAAGATTTAAATACTTCCTAAAATTATCTTAAATGTGAAAAAGATTTAAATCATTTGGTTGGTTATGAACAACGAATTGGCGTCGTTGGTTATGTGTCATTAAAAACCCCTTAGAGCGTAATCAAAATGTTATTTATATAAATTGAGTGAAAACAAAACAAAATTGTGACGTCACCCAATCTAAATTTTAGAAAACAATAAAATCTTAAATATTTACGTCAAAATAACATACAAAAACCAAATTAAAGTGTTATTTAAACCTTTTTTTTAATGGAATATTTGACACATTGTCAAATGTTTAAAAGCCATTAGCATTCACGTAATTTGTAACTTTGCGCTTCTTATTATGTTAGCCGATTATATTAATTAAAATGAACACACTAACAACATCAAACATACTAAATAGCTCATTATGTGCATGCTAGCAGCTTTTAAATATTTGACCATGTGTCCAAAATTCCATTAAAAACAAGCTTAATTTTTTTTTGACAATTACTTTTTGATAAAATCAACTTGAAATTTGACAAAATCCTATTATTTCAATTATCTTTCTTTTATTTTTTATTTGAATTTTTCCTAGAAATATTTTTCTGGCGGAAAAATCTATTTTACTTTTTAGCTAGATTTTCTATGGTATTTTGTTTGCTTATTTCAGAGCGATTACTTCGTAAGGGGTTTGTTCATGACGCAGAAACTTTCATCGAAATTATCGGGAATACATATTTTTAATAAATCAATAATACAATAGTTTCCCATATAGCCAATATATATTTACAAAAGAAAATTAAGTAACACGCATTAAAAAAAATTTCATTTCCAAATACAAAATAAACATAGAACTAACACACTTGGGATGTATTTATCGCTGTATTTTATTATAGTTAAACTCTTCTTAATGACTTAAATATTTTTAATGATTTAAATCTAAATCTGTTTAAGGCTTTAAATTTTTTTGAAGATTTAAATCTTTTTACTGATTTAAATCCTTTTAGAAAGATTTAAATACTATTTTTAAATCAAAAATCAAAGATACTTTTGAGAAAGATTTAAATCATAAATTAAAAATCACTTCCAGAAAAAATATTTAAACTCAAAGTATTTAAATCAAAAAATGTATTTAAATCACAAAAATTATTTAAATCTCACTGATGGTGACAGCTCTGCGAGTGATACAACTAAAAACAAAAATTGGGTCGAAGACAACTAGGACTGTCGTCATTCTACACCTGAGCAAATTTCTCAAAATTCTTACTAAATACCGATGCACATAATTTTCTTTTTAAGGGAACTAGGACCTTTTGAAATTTTCGTTTGACATTCCGTGCTGCTCGGGCTACTGCAATTCAGCATGAAGAAACAGTCAAATTATATATTATGTTTATCATATAAGATTTTCGTAATTGCTTAGCCGTGGAACTAACACTTTCTATATATTTCTCAGAATTTTTCTTTTTCATATTAAAAGCGGAATCTCCTAAGACATGGGCGATGGAAATATTTTTATCATCAATATTATAAGACTTTCCTTTAGAGATTTCCAAAAACTCGCATTGGATTCTGCATTTTTATTTAGAGTAATGTATTGAATTTCTTTCCTAATAATATCTTTATTCTTCTTTCCAAAACGGGACGTTTTGAAAAATACTTTTTACATAAGAGAGGCGTAAATTGCACTAGCACGATGACAGATAGTGAAAACTGGCAAGCGTAATTTTTTTTTGTATTCATGCCTCGCTATATTACTTTTAATTAATTTTGGTTATGGGTAATAATTTATAATATTTTATTTATCGAATATCCCATGAGCTTCAATTATTAACCGGAAATTTCTCCTTTTTCTCGATTTATTTAAGACTTTTCTTTAATATGCGTATCCTTCACTTCTACCTTCGGAAGCACTTAAAATCGTTTTAGTTTAATTTTCAATGTAAATTCGAACGAATTATTGAATTAACTAGAATTTCGAATATTTTACCTAAACAGTGTGTTCTAACATGCGAGAGCAAAGAATCAAGACCATTAATTCGGCACAACAATATAGAACATATCTACCATCAGCAATTGCGTAAAAGGCCTTTCATTATTTCTCTTATTCCGACA
>JAEQML010056102.1:0-34658 GCA_016904865.1 Pissodes strobi
AACATGGACTCTACCATGATATAACTATGCAAACAATTGAAATTAATACATTATCTTCTTATCTAATAAAATGACATCAATATTATCTGAAATATAAAGACTCAGGATAATCAGTATGTTTGTGATAAAAACAACAAGATATCCAAATAAAATACCAAACTAAGTATTAAGAGCTAAAGGATAATGATCTCCACTAAGTTGAAGATACCTAGTTACTTGGCATGTCAATTGAAAATATTGTAATTATAGTCCCCTCTGAAAGGTCACCATCCTGTGTCACACATTTCTGATTAAGGAAAATTATAGTTATATTACCACTCAATAAAAAAATATCGCATTGCGCTTAGACGAGGATGTGGACCTACCCAGGCTAATTACTCTTGTTTTCATTGAAACTGATTTGCTATAATAGGAAATACACCCATTATTATTAATTCTGCATATAAAACACTGATTTGTCCTGAATTTTTTAGTTTTTAGGAAAACACAAAGGCGAAAAACCTCTATGAAAGTTTGACATTTCCCTTGTTGTTCTTTAAAATTTACCTTTGTACGGGTGACGATGTGGGTTGCTAATTTTACTACAGCGAAATTTCCCTTTCCTATGGTTTTTTCTAGTTCATAATATCCCACTCGCACTAATTTTTCCACGGGAAACGCTTTTCCGGACATGTTTAAATAATCTCTGCACAAACACCATGAAAAATTTCACTATCCACTATTTAGCTATCTAAATACCTGAAGAAGTAGTACGCTTTTTCACATATAGATCTCTCGAGTCTCGAGCTCACGACTGACAATTAACGTCCTCTGACGTCATAGTACAGTCAAGTACACTCTGGATAAAAAACTGTTTCTTTTTAGTTTGTTTCTTGTTTCTATCGTGTGTGAATTTTTTAAAACTATTGAATTAACATATTTTGTATGTTTAGTTACATGGTCGAAAGGTTTTGAACTAACTCCTGATTACAAGATGATTTAATCTTTAGATTACATTCTTTATCGGTATACAAAAAATGGCCTTGACTTCAACTCACAATAAAAACAAAATCATTCATGAATCTTGTTAGGAATAAATATATATCAGGTTGCCTACAATTCCAATGCCGAATTTCCCATATGCAACCGCAACAACATCCTCTGACGATACCATATCGCAATACGGTTACGGTATTCTCTTCTTCTTCTATGAGACGAATGAAAACGATACTTTACTTAGATTTCGCATTTAATCTAAGGTTGTACGAAATTGTAGTCCATTGAGCCGGTAAATCGAACGGTATAACTGTACCAAGACCAAGCACTTTCGGTGCGAACAACAGCCGACACACGCGTCTGGCCATCCAGTGTTGCCGATTGTCACATAATTATCAGATTTTAACATAATTTTGCCAGCAGTCTGATACAAAATTTGAAGATGGCATAATTATCAATTTTAACATAATTTTAATAGACAATTTATTCTGCCAATAATATAATTTGATATTTAATACAGTGGCTTTATACAAAAAGGCTTTGTAAGATTTAAAGTATTTAAATGGCCCCCATCTCGTATAAATATTCCATAACTGTATGCCTAGCTTTTATTACTTGAAAATAGAGGGAGGCAGCCAGAAAACCACCGATACAGTAGTTCTATACAAGATAGAGCCACTGTAATCACCGATTCGAGTGGGAGACATCTAAAGGTGCGTATCCACCAAGCGCGCAAAACGTTTGCGATTGTTTGCAAACTCAATGTTTGTTGGAGATGTTTATCGCGCGCATTAGCAAACGTTTGTAATCATTTGGGAGTGTTCCGAGCGGTATCGGTACATCAAAGGGACTTGTTGTTTGTGTGTGCGCTTTGCTTTTTTGGGTATCTACAGTTATTTGCGAATAATTGGCTGGTGGAGACGATTGTCAATAATAGAACTGCAAACAGTTGCAAACGTTTGCTCGCAATGATTTTTTGGTGGATAGGCACCTTAAAAGAGTAACCTTTACCTATTCAGTGACTTTAAGATCGCCAAAAACAGTCAATACCTTAGGAGGCATTGCTGCAGGCTACAGTGCCTTTAAGCCAATGTAAGATCGCCTTGTTTTCGGCGCCATCTCTTTTAAACTTTTAATAAACGGCGAATCGTAAACCTTTTTTTGGAAGTATCCGAGTACTGGGCTTGTGAGCGCATCATAAATACATTTCTGACTAATAGATGTCTTTATGGTCCAAGGAATCGCTTCCAGCGGGTCTCGTGGTGCAGTGGTTAGATGCTGTGTTTGTGACACGGCGGTCCGGCTTCGAATCCAACGGCAAGACCTGTTTTTTGCATGAAGTGAAAAAAATACAGATGTAAACATTGTGATGCGCGCGCAAGCCCAGGACTCGTCAGGCGGAAGGACTCGGCGGATGGTTCGAAAAGAGCGAACCTCATGGCGAATCAGAAGATATATTTTGCTGGTCCCGCCATCTTCAGGTTTTAACATAATCTACATCAAAATCTGATAATTTTCGCTTAGCCATCATATAATTTCATTTCATGCCAACGGCAACACTGGGCCATACTAAACGGTCAGTTTAAATTTGAAAGTCATTGGTATTGGTGGATTTACAGTTTACACAGCAATTATAACATTTTATCGGAGGAACTTGCAACTTTTAATGTAGGTATCTAAATTATATGGTAAGACCAAAGTCATTGCAAACATGTTTTTCGACTCAGTACGTCACGCGGCTTCCTAACAAAGTCTTAAATTCACTACAACCTTAAACGTTTTTAAATGACAAGTAACTACGAAAGCAGGTGCATATGGGGTAATACCGGACATGCCGCTAGAGGAAATAGCAGCCTGGCCGCCATTACCCCATTATCTCCACTACAGGATTGAGTATGAAATGTCTCTTTTTCCCAGATGCCGCGTAAATACGTACAAAAAAAGCAGAAGGTTTCGTGGACTGCTGAAGATTTACAAGCTGCCATTAATGATATAGAGGCTGATCAGGCTTTAAGGATGGTGTCAAAAGGGTTTAATATCCTCAGGGCAACCTTGCAAGATCGCCGCAAAACTGGCAACTTATCTTATCGAACACTTGGGTCGATGACCCTTTTTTTTATCCAGTTCAGGAAAATGAGTTGGTTGAACAGATTATAAATCTGTCAAACACATTTGTTGGGATAACACAGGCACAGCTAAAGCAGAGCGCTTGTACTTTTGCCAAAATTACGAACCTGAAACCCCCTTTTACCCAAATTAACGAATCGGCTGGCCGAGAATGTCGAGATTAGCTAGAAGGCTCTTTACGACGCAATCCTCAAAAAATGACGATGCGCAAACCTCGATCCACTAACGTAAGTCGAGTAACAGCATTCAACAGAGTGGAGATTGGTCTTATTTTTTAGGGCGGCAAGGGGGTCCATGGCCCGCCCTAGGAATTTAACCATCATTTTGCAATATACCATTCACGTTATGCCATTTAAGAGGGTATCGAATCCTTGTTTTTTTTTAAGATTTTAACGACTTATGGGTAAATTTTGCGCCTTCAACAGCTTAAGCCTTCGCCCACGACTACCACTGCGGCCTTGTCTACGGTTCGCCCCCCTTAAGAAAAGACCCTGTCTACGCCCATGAGTTATGTGTACTTTTAGTGCAACGGGGATTTTTCTACCGGCACTGTTTATTTATGTATGTATGTAGAAATGGTCCACAGGGGCAATATATATTTGCTCTGATAACGGGTGGACCACCGAAGAGCTGTTTATCAAGTGGTAAACGCACTTTGAGCGCTTCACTAAACCTCCAAAGAAAATCCTGTGGTGCTGGTAATAGATAATCATTCCAGCCACTGCTCATTGACGGCTTATAATTTTTCGAAGGAAAAAGGGATAGTTATTCTTACAATGCCACCGCACACCTCCCACAGAATTCAGCCATTTGATGTGACGTTGTATGGCCCACTAAAGGCAGCCTATAACTCCGAATACGATAAGTTTATGCGAAGTCATCCAGGAAGCAAAATCACGCCAGATGATGTTGCTGAGCTCTTCAACAAACCTTTTGGACGCGTAGCAACGCTTGAAAAGGCCACATAGGGTTTTGAGGTGACAGGTAGGTATTTATTCCTGTCAACCAATATATTTTTTCAGAGGAGTATTTTGCTCCCTCTGAAAATTTAAGATCATCAACAATTTCAACCTCTGAGAACAATATGAGCCAAACTTCTGCTATTGGTTCAAATCTTTTTAAACTTGAAACTATCAAAATGGACAAACTGCACTGATTCAAGAAAAGTTAAATGTGCCATTTACCGAGATAATTCCTGTTTCTAGTTGTTCTGCTACTAGTCAAACAAAGCAAAAGAAATCGTCTAAAAAGCAACAGTCAGGACGCCAATGAATGACATTTTGGAGAAAAAAGAAAACGAAAAGCAGTCAGAGAAATTCAGAAAACGAACCGAAGGGCAAAAGAGTTAAGAGACAAGTGTTTACATCAATTGGTGACATATCAAGCAACGTATCAATTCTGAAAAAATATGTAGTCCGCAAGAACACCAAAAGAATTGATTACTACGAGGAAGATTCTGATATAAAGTACGCATCAATTGAAACGATACACCTTAAAAAAACACCAACTTTGAAACGCTGCAACTCAGCCAAATATAGTTTAATTTGGACTTTTTGCACCATTCCTAAAAGAGCGGTTCTTTAGCTATAAACTGCTTGTAGAATGAAGTGAAAATATTACACTCTGTCAATTATACAGGGTGTTGAAATAGTGAGTGCAAAAACCCTCATTTTTTACCAAGAATTTCTGCCCGGAGGGGAAGGTAATTTTGGATATTACTATACTTTCTTAAGTATTGGGCCTGTATCTCGGGACGTCTTTGCAAATTTGATGTTACCTTATATACCTGCGGAGAAATCGTCAATTTTTCAAATGTGTGAATTTTAAGGCGTATTCGTCTTTTATAGCCTGGCAATGCACATACGACTCTAAATGTCTTATTAGGGTTAACAGTTATTAGTGTGGAGTGCTAATCTGTCACCAAAACATTATTAAAATGTTGCTCAGCGTTATTTATACAGGGCGTCAAAAAAAAATTTTGTTTTAAATCGGTTATCGTCAAGCTTGTTATAGGAGTTGTCGAAAAATTTTGTAAATGGAAATTCTTGTTTACATTACAAGAGTGGCCCGTAAAACCGTTTTTGCAATTTTGAGGTTATGGTATTCCTATTCAGTGTTGCCAGATCAGTTTTACAGTTAGGTAGTAGATTGATGTAAAAAAAAATAGTAGATTGATTAAAAAAATAGTAGATTACAAATTCACTGCCTAGATTTAAAAAAAAAAACATACCTCTTCATGGTAAAACTGAAGTAAAGCAGAACTAATACCACTAACAGTAAACTAATAACACCTGTTATTCAGTCGGGTTTGAGTAATCACGCCGACACAGATACACAAGTGACAAGTCGTAAGTAAAATGCTAATGACATTTAAATGATTCAAAGAACGAGCTGGTGAATCCCTTATATGTATATATAGAACTAGTGGTGGTGGTGCCATCTTTTAAAACTGCTTAAAAATAGCAACGTAATTCCACTTTACAAAAATAATTAAGATGTTATGTTAGAATTTTAAGATTTCTGTTTAATTTTTTCTTGTAGCTTTAGGATATTTATTCAAGTATTCTGTTTTTCTCTAAATAATAGTAGAATTTATCTTTAAGAAAGTAGAATAGTATCCAAAGGTCAAAAATAGTAGATCTACTATAAAAATAATAGATCTGGTAACACTGTTCCTATTTGAAAAAAACTCGATAAACCGATTCACCTAAAAATTGGTAAAACTTGAATCGTCAAAACTTCGTCAAATTAAAGCACAAGAGAAACGTGAAAAGATATTTTGTCAATTATATAGGGTGGTGAAAAAATAATGAGTGCAAAAATCATTTTTAATTTTCCGCGTGCAAGACATTTTTAGGCACTTGGGTTATATTAATTAATTAATTTGCTGAAGCTTTCCAATCACATTAATTTCTTGTTTAAAAAATGATCCATTGTTTTTTTTTTCTAACGCCAAAAGTTTTAAGACAACATTTTGTTTTATTTTTTTAATTATGAATCCATTGTACCGAAATTTGGTAAATGTTCATAAAGTCTCCATATTTAACGTTAAAAACTAAGTTAAAATTTTTCCTATTTTATTTTTTGTGTTGCGTTAATGATTGTATTGTTCTTAAACCCACTAGATTTCCTAAATGTAGCTTTTTCTAGAGAATAAAAAACGATGTTACAAAATTTATGATTTTTGCACTAATTATATTTTTCACCACTACATAATTGACAAAATAACTTTTTACGATTTGTAAAATATCGAAATCGGCTGAAGTTTTGACGACTTAAATTTGCCAATTTTTAGGTGTATCGGTTTAACGTGTTACTTTTTGAATAGAAATACCATAACCTCAAAATTGCAAAAACCGTTTTACGGGCAATTTACGGACAATTTAAACAAGAATTTCCATTTACAACATTTTCAGACAACTCCTATATCAAGCTTGACGAAAACCGATTTAAAACACAATTTTTCTTGTCGCCCTGTATAAATAACGCTGAGCAACATTTTAATAGTGTTTTGGTGACACTAACTGTTACCCCTAATACGAACATTTAGAGTCGTATGTACAATGCCAGACTAAAACACACGGAAACGCCATAAAATGCACACATTTTCAAATTGACGATTTCTCGGCCGCCCAGATAACACATATCCAAAAGACATCCGTTGGATGTCCTGCGGACGACCGCCCAAAAATGCATGAATGTCCATTGGACATCCAGATTAAGTTCTGAGGATGTCCCATGGACATCCATTGGCTATCCCGTTGGCACAGCTCTGGTGCATTTCTGGATGTCCAAATTATGTCCATAACCTACCCGTTAACTAACCAGTTATGGAATACTTTTGGACATCCTATGGATGTCCATAAGGCATCTATTTATACACCATTCATGGAATACTTTGGACATTCAATGGATGTCCATAAGGCATCCATTTACAGCCCATTCATGGAATACTCTTGGACATTCAATGGATGTCCATAAGGCATTTATTTATAGACCATGGAATACTCTTGTACGTTCAATGGATGACCATAAGGCACCTATTTATAGACCATTCATGGAATACTCTTGGACATTCTATGGATGTCCATTTATAGGCCATTCGTGAACAGAATCTGGAAATTAAATAAAAAATGTTTGCTGCTAAACAACTTTATTGAACATTATACATTTATCCAACATATGGAGCCGTATGCCATGTAAACATATTTTGACAAAAACAATCTTAAGATTCTCTTTCTGTATTATTTTTAAGTTGTTGATTTAAGATTCTTAAGATTTTCTTTCTGTATTATTTTTAAGTTGTTGATTTAAAAACAACAAATATTCTGTTGGTTGGTTAAAGTTATTTTTCTCAACCTATATCATCAACATAAATTTAAAACTAAATATTTCAAACAAAAAATTAAATTTAGTGAAAAGTAAAATGGACATCATTGCAATTTTAAGATGTTGTTACTCTTTTGTTATAAATCTTTTCTTAATACTGTCAATACACATATTAAAGGTTACATATAAACCTTAACAAACCTCATCTAATTGATTGCTATATAGTTTTCTAAATAAATAATTAAAAGATTAACAAAACCAAATATGATTTTTATTTTTTTAACAGCTAATACCTTTTGAACAGTTAGAGCCATTTTTCAGAATTTTGGAGTGTAATAAGAACATTAAATTTGTAGATTGTTCCTATTATCCGTGGCGCCTTCATATAACAAACGTGTAGCCTAATATAAAGAATGTTCTTATTAACAATAAGAGGGCAATAAAAACATCGTGGTGGGTTAATAAGAACTGAGATGGTTTCATTGTCTTAAAGATGATTATTCAGACCATGGATTTTTTTTTGCTCACAAATAATCATATTACCTTGCAGTTTTACGGATACTTTCATATTACGCTTATGTATTCTAATTAATATTAAAAGTAAAACCATTAAAATTTTAAACCTATCATTATCCCAGGCTCTTCTACCTAAAAACATTTTTTATATAAACAAAATTGACAAAGTTATTTTCTTTCCTTTGCTCTAAGCATTCACCTTTTGATGCTTGTTTCAATGTCCTTTTTAGTGGAATCCTTAATTTGTTAGAAAACAGCATCTGAAAAAAGACATAAAATAGTAATTAACATCAATGGGTATATTATTATATAGGCTGATAAGAAGTGGCAAATAAAATATAAGGGTTTTGTTTGTGTATAATAAAAGCCGAATCTGTTATTTGCAATTATTATCGCCCTTGCTTTTGTTCCAAATTTTCCGTTACTTTTGTTTGTCATATGTGACAACCAGGCATTTTAAATGGGAATCTCAATGCTGTAGGTAAAATTTGACGTTATGTAGGCCATCGAAAAAGGCTTAAATAGAGCAACCATGATGTTGCCCTACGTTTTTTTTTATTGGAATTACCATTTTATGGCAAAAATCATAATATATACAACAAAAAATATTCCTGTTGGATAATTATTGACGCCTTATTGAATTTGGATTTTTGACAATAAATATTGACACATTATGATTCCCTAATTTTGTGAAAGAATTAAAAGTTTCTGTAAAATGAAATAAATGTAGTAAAGGAACTATAAAATAGGAAGGTATAGTTCGCCCAGCCGTTGTTGACCCTCGAAACGCATGCAATTGCATGTGTTTCGAGGGTCAACAACGGCTGGGCGAATTATAATATAAAACAGATTAAAACAAAAACTTGGTACCAAGTTTTTGTACGTACCTATAACAAAAAATATGCCTATAACCTTTACTCAAGCATCGCTGTAACTAATAAATAAATAGCGCTATTTAATATCTAAAAAACTAATACAACCCAACAAATAATATATAATTAGGAATTTTACAAAGGAAATCTAGCAAAATAGAATATAATTGATTAATGATTTAAAATTAACACTTACCTATAAAGTCTGTTCCCGCCTTAATGAAAATGCCTGCGTCACGGGCTATATCGCAGATAATTATATTCACAATATTAACCAAACCACATTCATAGATAAATATATGTAAGACACGAAAACCAATATCTTTTAAAAAATAATTTATTCTAACTATACAAAATGCGCTCTCCGTTGGGTCACAGTGTCCCTATTATTTAAGGATCCTTTACACTCAACAGGCAATATAACAGAAACATCTGGCTCGATGGTTAACTCTTAAAACTAATAATCGTAAATCTAAATAGAATGGGCTCTAGGAAACGCACTAGTTGGAACCGAGGTCAAGGGTTGAATTCCAAGAAGGTGATTGCTCACATATGAAGGGTACAGGGGAAAAACGATCTAAGCGCTATTTCCATAGAAAACTTTTTTATTATTGATTTCACAGAAAATTTTATTCTTGATAAAAGTTGGTGCTTGGAAAAAAACTAATTTTGACTATGCTAAATTAAGTATATGTGATACAGGGTACTTAAAAAATACAAAAATGATGGTTAAAAAAACAAAAACTTTGGAATATCGGAAAACCTTCTACAGAAAAAATAAAGCTCCTATTAAGATAAAAATAAAAGTCAAATACCATTTTTTCAAAAGTGCGTTAATGAAAAAAATAAGGACAAAGTTAAGAAAAAAAGAGGGTTTTTTCAATAATTGACATGGATTTTCTCCACAACGGTGTACTTTTGGAAAAAATGGTACTTGACTTATTTTGATCTTAATAGGAGCTATATTTTTTCTGTAGAAGGTTTTCCGATATTCCAAAGTTTTTTTTAACCATAATTTTTATATTTTTTAAGTACCCTGTATAAATTTAATTCAGGATGTTTTAAACATTTTAAGCAAATCATTTAGACAAATTTCTGAACTTCTGTAAGAGGATTTTCATTGTATGTTTCCCAGTGGATCTGTATAAATATAAAATTTTTAAATTCTAGGAAAAATTCAACACAAATAAACTATATTTTTTCTGTGGAAGGTTTTCCGATATTCCAAAGTTTTTGTTTTTTTTAACCATAATTTTTATATTTTTTAAGTACCCTGTATAACTTATCCTTAATTTAGCATTATCAAAATTAGTTTTTTTCCAAGCACCAAATTTTATCAATAATAAAATTTTCTGTGAAATCAATAATAAAAAAGTTTCCTAAGAAAATGGCGCTTAGATCATTTTTCCCATGTACCCTTCATATATATTCAGCAACACGATTTGAGCTTGATACTTGTGGACCCTAAATGGATTTCCACTGGATATCCATTTTTGGATGTTCAATTAATGTCCAGTAAATATACCCCATTGGATGTTCATTTGACATCCAGCTTATCACTATGATTTCTATATACATTTGTGGACACTAAATGGATTTCCACTGGATATCCGCTTCTGGCTGTTCAATTAATGTCCAGAAAATATAGTCCATTGAATGTCCATTTCACATCCAATTTATGACCATGGTTTCCTTACATCTGTGGACACCAAATGGATTTTCACTGGAAATCCGTTTATGGATGTTCAATTAATGTCCACAAAATATAGTTCATTGGATGTCCATTTGTCATTCAGCTTATGACCATGATTTCTATATACATTTGTGGACACTAAATGGACTTCCATTGGATATCCGTTTCTGGCTGTTCAAGTAATGTCCAGAAAATATAGTCCATTGGATGTCCATTCGATGTTCCTGGACATCTGTACACATTTTGTACCTAAAACGGATATCCATTGGATGTCGGGTGTTATCTGGGCGGTATATAAGGTAAGATCAAATTTACAAAGACGTCCCGAGATACAATACTTCAGAAAGTATAGTAATATCCAAAATTACTTTCCTCACCGAGCAGAAATTCTTGGTCAAAAATTAAGGTTTTTGCACTCACTATTTCAACACTTTGTATAATTAATAGCGTGTAATATTTTAACTTAATTTTTCAAGCAGTTTATATCTAAAGAATCGCCCTTTTAGGAATGGTGCAAAAAGTCCAAATTAAACTGTATTTGGCTGAGTTGCAGCGTTTAAAAGTGGGTGTTTTTTTAGGTGTATCGTTTCAATTGATGCGTACTTTATAAACTACAGAAGATAGAGAAATAACTGAAGATATATGCATAATCTGTGGAAAATTTGGAACTATGGTTAAGATGCGTGATTTGCTCCGGATGGGTTCATCAAGATTGTTCTAACAGAGAAGGAAATAAATCACTTATTTGCGATTTTTGTCAGTAAACTATCCCTACCTAAATGTTGATCGTATATTTTTATTTGGGGTAATAGCAGCCCCTGGCCAAAATTACCCCACCAAGTTCGAGTAATATCGGCCCATGATTCTTTTTTCTTTGTATCATGAAATCGGCCAATATTGGTTGTTTTAATAACTTGTATTTTTTATTTATGTTGATATTGGTTTTTGGTAATAAAGTAGTTTGATTGTATGTTGTCTTAGATTTGCATTGGTTTATAAATAATTTCCCTATCTTCAAAAATGTCGTCACAATTACAAAAACTGCTTAGGGGGCCGCCATTCCCCCCACTTTACCCTATACTGAATAGCACAAGACGTTGCGGGAACCGGGTCGCAGGGCTTCAGAGTTATTTTACATTTCATTTTCACTTTGCGCATGGCACTCCGCTCGCTTCGCTCGGTCCGGGGCGCAACCGAGCAAAACAGTCAAATTCAAAAAGAGAAACAAACATATCTTTGAAAAAAAAATTGAGCGAGTCTGCTAGTACTTTGATGTGTAAGCATCCTATATCGACATCATCGACATGAAAATCTAATGCCACCTTATGCCGCGTGAATATAGTCAACCATTTATTTGGAATTGGTTGCCTATATTCTGGCTTTAGAAAGAACACGTTTTACAAGGAAGTGCTGAAGAAGCTGCGCACTAATCAATGCGCATGATTATGATTTCACATTGGCTTTCATATTTCCGTCCCCACATTTCCCCCATTTGCCGAGATTTACCCTCATACCGCCGTATAAGATGTTTAAACATCAAAACTAACCGTAAAAATCAACGCGAGCAAAGCCGCGGGTAAAAGCTGAAATTGACCTATGTCCTTTACTATACTCTTGAAAATATCTGAACAAAATTTCAGCATGATTGGTTAAGTAGTTTACGCATGGAAAATAGGATTAAAACCAACTGTAAAAATCAACGCGAGCGAAGCTGCGGTGTAATGAACGTCGATTTACCCTATTCCTTTACTTACTGTGTATTCGGCCTCTTCTTCACCCCCTGTTCATTATCTGTAACCGGGTTTGCAGTACCAGTGTGCTAACCCTATTTCGTCATAAAATAATTCACCTATACACTTGGGCAACCACCCATATTTCGCTACCTAGTTGAAAACCACTTTATGCCTCTTACCAGTACTTAGTTCTATTCTCAGGTATACTAAATTTAATTAAATGAATGTAAGCCACATCATTTCGTTTTGAAATTAATAAAACAATTGAAAGGGAGCATTTTAATAGTAGCTAAATTTATTCGCTTATTTTTTTAATATGACCTCGTATCGACAGCGCCAGACAATCAGTCCTTGCACACTTAAAGACAATGACACTGGTATTATTATTTAGACACTGTGCATTTTTTTCCAGTGTAACAACTTTCCTAGAATATTGCCTTTTACTAGCCAGTCAAACGATTATGGAATATTAAATAAATGCAAACAGCAATATTCTTCTCCGTAGTGAATTAATTAAATAAAATACGAAGTATGCTAGCACTAATTATTTAATGGGATACTCATTTAATTATCGAATACATAAAGCAACAAATGTTTCCCAATATACAGGCACTCTATGCCTCATTATTTAAAATTAAACTTACTATCTAACGCTAGCACAGCTGTATGGTTTTACTGAAATAGTCATGAAATTCCGGCAGACAGACAACGATAACTATTTTCAAATATACAAGCACTCTACATATTATGACTTAAAACTAAACTTACTGTCTATCGCTTAATGTTATCCCGGAATCTGCCATTGTAGCCGCCCTTGCTCCTGTTTGACCATCTTCACCCTCGACGAGTGACGAATTTCCGCCACGTTTCTTTACTCTACTTTTCGAACCGTTGACATGAATTTTACTTAGTTATTTCCACGAGCCTTTAACTGTGAGGCACTAATTTCGGATTGGTCAATACTGTGAACATAGTAACAGACTTGAAAAATCAAAGCTATATTACAAATTTCTCGGGCCCCAATCCGGCATAAGGACTAGCTGCAAGTAATGATTATGTTAAGACTGATTTTTCTCCGATAATTTCACGCTTTTAGAGCAGCTTTTTGACGCAATTTTTCCCCGACAATCTGGAATCCGTACACCTGCACAAAGTCCGCTTGTGAGGTTACGCAATTGTCCCCAATTTTCGACGAAAACGCGGTTCGAGTTGTAACTGGTTTTATCTTCCCATCTCCCAAAGAATTCGAACATTTTCCATGCCGAGCTTTGACTTTTTAGTGCACATGTATGTTCAAAGTCCAAACAATCTTCGGACCTTATAAGGTCATGTCTTTTTTTCTTTCAATTTAATTCGCTGAACGGAAAAATAGAACCGCCCCTGACCAATGATGTTCTTTTTGGAACAAAGTTTGGGGAACCTGCGTAAGAATTTGTTTGACCGCAGTTGATCTCTTTTCTAGTTCATTTTGTGTCGCGTTGTTCTGAAGTCGAAAACAAAAGTATAAGTCAACTCCGATTTAAATTGGTTCGCGAATCTTGTGAAGTTATACACCATGCCGTTTATTAAGATATTCCAATGGTGATTATTATCTTTAATTAAACGGCTTTAGGTGCTTTAATTGCTCACTTCTATTAGGTAAAATGATTAATTCCTTTTTTTCGCGATTTCCGGCATTACTTCGTAAAATTTAAACTTCAATTGGTAATTCTTGTTAGCAAAATACAATTTTTATTTTATTTGAACGTTTTCTCCCTGGTTGTTTCAAGGCTTCATTTAATTTTTAAGCCATTAAAAATTAAACTAAAAAAATTTTATTATATTTTTAAACAAATTGTTGAAACATTTCTTAAAATAAATTATGTGCTGGCCCCGTCATGTCCCTTACTATACCCCTGAAAATATCTGTACAAAATTTCATGATGATCGGTTGAGTGGGTTATGCGTGAAAGCGTAAGAAACAAACAAACACATTCGCATTATTTATAATATTAGTTATTCGGATGTTTCGCATTTTTTTTATGGCAGTGTCACACACACTAAAGGGCTATGGCGCTCGACGAGCGGTGTGTGTGCGAAGATGTTGATTGATACGGCTCTTGAATATTTGTAAGTTGTAATTAGTGGGAAACAGATGTCCTGGGAGTGAGTTCCACAGTGATGCAGTGCGCCAGACAAAGGAGTTCTTGTAAAGCGATGTTCTAGGTGTTTCCAGTTGTACGACGAACTGGTGCGCTCTTGCCGTCTGTCGTGACTGTCTGACAGGAGCTGCCAGGGGCGGGATGAGGCGGACCAAATCCTGAGAACATCTGCCGTGAAAGTATCTGTAAAACAGAGATATCTCGGCTACATGTCTGCGGTGTTCCAGACTATCTAGATTCCGGGTCAACTCCGGGTCGCCGACGAGACGCACAGCTCTCTTCTGAATGGAATCCAGCAGCTTTAGGGTGTGCTTTGGTGCGGCTCCCCAGGTATGTGAGCAATATTCTAAGCACGGTCTTATTTGCGCTTTGTAGAGCAAGAGCAACTGCTGCGGTGTATAGAGTTTTTTGTTGCGAAATAGCGCACCAAGCTTCTGGGAGGCTGATTTTGCGATGTTAGCAACGTGGTAATGCCAGGACATATTGCTGTTGACCGAGATACCCAGCAGTCCGATTGACGAGGATGAAGGAATGGTCGACCCTGCCATAATGATGTCAGGGCCCGCTGTATTGGCCCTCTTGGTAAACGTGGCTGCTTGGGTCTTTGCTGCATTGAACTGGACCAAATTTCGGTCGCCCCAAGTTTGAACTTTCTCCAGGTCTTGATTAATTGCTGTAATCTGCTCCTGTCTGCGGTGATGAGTCTCAGTCGCTGGTAAGGGTTTTTCTGATCTAAAGTGGGAGACAAGGGTACTGTCATCTGCAAAACTGTAAACAGGATTATTTGTTTCGGTCAGCAGGTCATTAATATAGATGAGGAACAGAGTTGGTGAAAGTATTGCGCCCTGAGGCACGCCCGCGTTGATGGTGAATGTGTCCGAGATGTGTCCATCGACTGCAACGTGCAGCGATCGGCTCTTAAGGAAACTGGCAAGCCAGTTGCAGAGAGAGGCTGGCAGTCCGAAGGATGGTAGTTTGTTGAGCAGTCCGTCATGCCAAACTCTGTCGAATGCCTTTGAAATATCCAACGCAATCGCTCGAGACTCTCCGTAGTTCTCAATTACCCTACTCCATATATGAGTGATATAGGCCAATATATCTCCTGTCGATCTCTCTTTGCGAAAGCCGTATTGATTATCGCTGATTATTTTGTTGTTCTCGAGGTACTTGAGCAGTTGCTGATTGACTACACGTTCCATGACATTGACTTGAGATTATTGGAAGCAAGGCAATTGGACGATAGTTTGAGGGCGTGGTTTTCTTGCCTTTTTTTGGAACAGGTTGCACTCTAGCGACTTTCCAAGAAGATGGGTAAATTCCTTTTCCGTAAGACAGAGAAAAAAGCCTGGAAAAAACGGGTGTTAGTTCGATGGCGCAGTTCTTTAACACGATGGCAGGTATTCCGTCCGGTCCTGATACCTTTTGCGTATCTAGATTTTTAAGGATTTTACGAATATCACGGTGATGAAATTTGACTTCTGCCATGCCATGGTAGTGTTGATGTTCGATATGCATGGTGGGGAGAGTCTTGCCTTGGGGGACGTCCAAGGTAGAGGGCGAAGAAAACATTTTGGCGAGCATGTTTGCTTTTTCGTTGGCTGTAGTCGCCGTGATGCCACGTTCGTCTGTCAAAGGTGGGAGAGACGTTTCTGTAAAGTTGTTACTTACTGCCTTTGCTACCGACCAGAAATTCCTGGAGCCACTGGGGCATTGCAAAAGTTTATTCCTGATCCTTTTATTGTGTTTGTCCTTAGTTTCGTCGATAATACGCTTGCATTCGTTTCTCGCTTCGACAAAATAATTGCGATTTTCAGCGGTCTGATTTTGCTGCCAGTACTTGTAGGCTTGCTGTTTCCTACCCACAGCTCTTTCGCATCTTCTGTCGAACTAGGGCTTTCCTTTTGATGGTAACTTGATGGAATTTGGGATGTATGCTTCCATTCCTGAGGAGATTACTTGCGTGATCTTTTCGCAGCAGACTGACGGATCGTCAGCGCCAAAGCAGACGTCGAGCCAAGGAAAATCTAGGTAGAACTCCCTTAGATCGTCCCAGTTTGCAGAATTGTAATGCCAGATATTGCGAGGCAATGGTGGATCCTTCTGTATGAGTGGCAATTCACAAACCGTTGTAATAAGTTTGTGGTCGGAAGTACCTAATGGCGGACCAACTGTAACTGTGTACTGGTCAGGATTGGTGGTTAGAAAAAGATCCAGGAGGGCGGCGAATTCGCCCCTCTCTGAGATTCGAGTTGGTTCGTCTACAATTTGAGTAAGCCCGCAGCTGATGGCGAATGCTTCAGCCTCTCTACCTTCGTTGTCGGTCTTGTTGTGATGTTTGAGCCAGTTGGTGTTGTGGGCGTTGAAGTCTCCCAGAACGATTATTTCTGAACTGGGGTGATCAACCTGTATTGAGTCAAAAGTGGTAGCTAGTGTTGAAAAAAAGCTTTGGTAGGCTCTATCGCTCGGAGGGCGATAGAGACAACATATAAACTTGGTTAATCCCTTGGCGGTGAACTTGAGCCACATGACGTCAAGGTTGTTCGGTTCGAGTGTTTCCTCTCGGTGACATGATAGATCGCTTCGGACAAAAAGGCATATTCCGAACTTATGTCTAAATCGGGTATGTAAGTCGTAACCAGGATAAGGGTAGTTCACTGTTGTTGTTGTTGTAGAACATACTTGTGTTTCTGTAAGGGCTAGTATGTGTGGTCTATTTGCTTGTAGATGTTGGTGTACCGAATTTATGTTTGTATTTAGGCCTCTTATGTTGCAGAAATCAATTCTAAATTGGTTCGGTATCTTTGCTGTCTCTGAAATGCGGAATGAAGGGCTCCCAGGGCCACCCAGCGCCCGGAGATCCGAATGGCCGGGGAGTTTACCTCCGGAATATTTTGATCCTGGAAGCACCATCATGTCCATATTATTATATTCCTACTGTGGAACCCGGAACCACCAGCGCGGAAACGGAACGTGATTCGGGAAAACCACTTAGCGCTTCCCAGTTCACCGGACGATGCGAGTAGGCGTATGCATCTACCACCTAGAGCCGCTTCCACTGGATGCATCGGCCTCAGACTCTTTCCTTTGGTGGTCCCTAGTCTGACAGGGGTAAAAATAGGGTTATAATATTAGTTAGGATTATTTAATAATACTTACTGGCAGCTTCAATCGGAGTGGATTAATTCACATTACTATACTCTTGAAAATATCTGTACAAAATTCAAGATTTCCTGATGATCGGTTGAGTGGGTTATGCGCGAAAGCGTAAGAAACAAACAAACAAACACATTCGCATTTATAACATGTTATTCGGATTTTTCGCATTTATGATATTAGTTAGGATCCTTTAATAATACTTACTGGCAGCTTCAATCGGAGTGGATTAATTCACAGCACACATTCGACATGAAAATCTAATGCCATCAGGAATAACAACAACCTATGGATCCAAATACACTGCGATTATAATATAAGAATATATTGAGGAGCCCATAATTCAAACCCTATCTTTGATCTTCGTCTCTTCCACGTTATCTACCCGAACTTGCTTTTCAAGCTTAACAGCGCTAACGTTATTTTGGCCGACAGCCTGTAACCTGCGATTCGACAGATTATGCCAACTTCCGCGCTCGATCGCGGTACTTAGGGATCAGTTTCAGTCGCGTATCCAGGGCGAATACATCGAATCTAATCGCTCGAGTCAACGCCACCTACACTAGATGGCGTCGGAGACGCTTTTACCAAAGAGTATATAATGTAAAGAGAGGACAGTAAGACAGAGCGATCGAATTAGAGAGGGATAGATGAGAACTCCGACTTAAAGGGCGCCTCGTATGTTATCGGATTATATCGGACACAATCGTCAAGCAAGGATGATCAGCAAACACAGTGGATTAAATATATCTCGTAAAGGTCAAGTTTAGATTTATTAGGGAGACGTTTGGTTTAGTTTTTTAATTCATATTGTGCAATTGAAATTAGGTGTGTAAACTTTAATTATGATATGTAACACAATTCATTCAATAGAATCTTTTAACAATCACTCTGTAAAATTTTGTTTACCTACAATACATGCATTTTACATGACTTTTCTCAAAAAATCCTCGGATTTCTAATAAAACATTAATTGTTTTAATTTTATTACTAAATATTCAGAAAATTCTACTCTAATAATTAAGCTTCATACTCACTTTCGCGAATTTCGCCTTTTTTGACATAAACTGTCATTTTCAGCTTTGAAATTATTCGAGGCGAAAAATTTTATTTTTTTTACGAATTCTATCATAATTGTGAATTAACCTCAAATTTCTTGACTGCTTTGCTATATTTATTTGTTTATTCTCTCCAGGCATTGGGTTCATTAGTTAAATTGTAGAATAGATACTTTGACCATTGAATAATAATATTAATTATATTTTTTTCGGTGGAGATATTTTATGTTCCGTTTGCGTTCTTTTGGTAATTACCCTAAAACTACGAAATACCTTAGTTGAAGAAATGAGATTAATTGAGCCCATTCTAGACTTAAAAATATATTACTAACCTGATTACATCATCCGGTACTTGGACCTAACCTATAAAACCTATTCCACTAAAAGCATAAATTCGCAATAAAGTTAAAACTAATTGAACTTTTTAGCAAATATTCGCCGACGAAATTTCGCGTCAATGAGTATGAACCAAAGCTTACATTCGCACGAAAAATCAACAACTGTCAAAAAAAGGCGAAATTTGCGGAAGTGAATATGAAGCTTTAAAGTGAGATTCGAATAGAATTTACTTTTTCGTTGGTTTATCTACATACTAAGAGTTTATCCCCTCTATGTTTTAAATGAAACTTTTCTTTAAAATAATCGAAAAATATTGATTACACCTTTTTAATTTAAACTGAAGGAAATTCTTATTTGCTTAATTAAAGCTTTTAGACGTCCTGAATAAATTTTAATAAAAATTCGCCGGACACATTAAGAAACTGAATTTTACCACATTTTTTAATTAAAATAAGTTGAGCACTGAGATTTTAAGAAAATGCAAAAGTTTAAACAAAGTCAGGGAATTTGAATGAAAATCACTCGATATAAACTTTTATCCTAGCAGAAAGTATTAGGTATTTAGTAAATTTTGTCCTCATTTTCGTTATTTCGGCCCACTGTGATGAAGTCGATTATTCGCCATCTTGTTTGACTTGACGTCAACATCGCCCGCCTTGATAAAAAGTTACATCCGGCAACGTCGCGATATCTCTGAGTTAAAAGGACGAGGTCATTGAAACGGCTGACGAAAGATCAAAGGAAATTCGCCGGCTGTCTTCTCTTTATATTATCAGCGAATATGAACTACGACAAGAAGGCCCACTCAATGGCAAGAGCGCGCTACAAAGGAATCGTCGTTTATTTTCTTCGTTGCTTGGTAACAATCGGCGAACTTCGCCGCACACAGGTTGAATTTAAATAAAAGCTGGCCATAAACGATATTTTCGTTTGCGGTATCTTTAATCAAATTTATGACGAAATTATAGCACTCTAATACTCTATTTGGCTTTGGAAAAACACAATTGATATCTTCTGAATTGTTTGCAGCGCCCTGTCAAACTTACGTTATGGTTTTTTTATTATTATCACCAAATAAATATTTTGATAAAGTTTGTATTCAACTGGCTGTTTCAAAAATCTGTTAACGTTTTTAATTAGTTATTATTGATAGCAATACTCAAGGTACAATGTAATAACTAATATTTAAAAGATTTTGATTTTAATGATTTCACCATATTTCCGAATACTAATATTCTGACAAAAGACATTGCCCGAAAGAAATTGCCCCATCTTTTAATATTTAATTAAATTTTGGCGTTTTGGGTGATTTTAAAATTAGTTAAAGATTTCGCACAATATTTTTACTGTATATTTCATTCCTATTTTGTAATACAACACAACTAAAAAATAGCGATATTATCTTATATCGAATATTGACTCGACTATAGAATTTAGGCGTGAAAATTAATGTGAGAAAAGGATGAGCTGGTCCATGGCCGTCGCGTCAAAGGTCGCCTGCCAATATGATTTTTTTATTTGTATCAAGGCCTGCCGATATTCTGCTAGTGTTCTCGCGGTGAAGGAGACACAACGTTGATATGCCGCCGCGGAGAGTTATCTTTCTTATATAATTTTACCCAAATACATATTAAAAAGATAAAGACTGATGTACTATACTGCTAACGTGCTAAAACTCCGTTGAGGTTATGTGTTGGTGTTATACTTAATTGTGCAACAACTGAAGCCAGATTATCAGAAAATAGCGCATCAAAATGAGGATCCCTTATTGGCTAAATTTGTAACGTGCGCAGTTTTCCCTGCTGCTGTCTTGTTTGAGCATTTACGTTTCTCTATTTTTTTTTGCTTCATATGTTGTACTGAAAGTATTTTCAAATGTCATTTAAATTACCCTTAACGCAACGCATTATTATTAAATTGGAATTTTAAAAGCTATATCTGTTGTAAAGTCATCGGTACGGGTGGGCAAGAAATTGAATAATCGATTAAACGAATAATCTGAATAATCAAAAGAATCGATTATCGATATTTTCTGAAATATTAATCGATGTCGATTAATCGGTAATTTCTTAAAAGTGAATCGAATAATCGATTATTGTCGCCCACCCATAATCCCATAATATTGTAGCATTGAAACAAAGATTGTAGTAAGTGAAACCGAAGCTGAAATTTCGTAGAATCATTAATGCTGATGCAAGACTGATGTTATTATAAAAAGAGGTAATAAATACTTTGGCTGAATCAGCAGATAAAAATTTATAATTTAGTTTTGAACAACAGCTGCAGAGATGCTTCTATATTTTTTACTAGTTTCGTCCCTATTAGATTAATTTTTAAAAATAGCGATAACTCTGAAATACATGTATGGCAAAATTGCAGGCGCATTTAAAGATCCTTTAGAGGCGTAGCCGACTATATCAAAATCGGTCTCTCCTGTTGGTTGATCCATCTCGTATTACAATATGTCTTCGTGATGCAATCAATTTCACAATTTCTCGCAACAGCTCTCGTGGTGTAGAGGTTTAGATTGTTGGGTCTCACCTGGAAAACACGGGTTCGAACCCCGTTGTTTTTTCTTATTTTTTTTTAAGATCATGTTTCTAAACAGCTTTTTTTTCTTGATTTTGGGTATGTCTTGGGTTGGATTGGGTTAGCACCTGGTTAGTTTCCTTTTCTTGAGCCCCCGTAGCGAGCGAAGCGATCGGAGGCCTATGCGGATCGACCAATAGGAGAGGCCGATTTTGATATAGTCGGCTACGCCTGTAAAGGATCTTAAAATGCATTGCAGGCCCTCATCAACGCGTTTCTGTCGTCCGCTTAACATTAATTTTGCTCGTGAGACTCCTGAATTAACCGTTGCAAAAACAAAATTTGGATCACCGAATTACAAATTTAAAACCCTTTTTTTACAACGAAGAAGCCCTTAATTTTCAAAATCATTTTTTAAAACGATTTAAGAACATACAAATGATTTTTATACATGATTTTTATCGTTAGTGATAATTGATACTCCCTATATATAAATATAAATGATGAGCAAAAAATTCAACAATTATTTGTCCATAACATATATTAAACGTGTAATACTTAATAACTTTTATGTTTTATTTCTGGTAAACCTTATTATGGCCAGCTTTCCTAGAAATTCGACCAGTGTGCGCCGGGTCCAAAGGTCACATGCCAGTATCATGCTAGTTTTCGCGCGGGGAAGGAGACATACCGTTGACGTGCCGCCGCGTAGAGTGGATGGCTGCCAAAATCAAGACTGTCGCGAGACACTAATAATTTTAGAACCTGTCAAAGTGTCAAAATGCCCCACTTTCAACTGTCAATATTTGGTAAACAGCTAAAGATAGGTATAGGATATTATACACAAAATGTGTTTAAATT
This sequence comes from Pissodes strobi, assembly GCA_016904865.1. NCBI lineage: Eukaryota > Metazoa > Arthropoda > Insecta > Coleoptera > Curculionidae > Pissodes > Pissodes strobi. The sequence goes on from JAEQML010056102.1 coordinate 22,327, forward strand.
TTTCTAGAGAGTCCAAAAATGTAGTAATATACAGGGTGTCCCATTTAAAAAAATATCAAAGTGACCCCTAGCATTTTTATTTGATGTTGAATTTTTTTTTGCTGAACATATCCGAATTCGCGGGAGAAAATTGCATAATATGGCTATTTCAGCTTTTTTTTTATAAAAGTACAAGGAAAGTCAAAATATCGCCTTGTCTAGTCCACGTTGGATAACCCTGTACGTGCCCCGAGAATATAGAGTTACGTAAAGTGAAGTAATGAAAGTATAAATTTTGCGTAATAGAATCGGTTCTCACCTCGCATAGTACACACGGAAACGTTGTTTTTGCCCATTTCTCCTTCAGATTGGATTGTTGGATAACTTCATGTGGATCACGGCATTTTTGCTTAAGAATTTTAGATCGTGGTATTGGCTAAGCTTTGAGCTTTCAATTAATTATACCTGTAGATATATGGACACGCCCTGTATCACTGCATCAACCGTACGTAGTGCGCCGTTCACGTGACACAGCACACGTCCCTATTTGCAGCTAGGAGAATATCCGTAGTCATGGCGAATTAAACCACGGAATATGAAATTTGTGACCCCTGCATCAGCCGTACGTAGTACGTCGTTCACGGATCACAATTTTCTCCGTGGCTAAACTTTCCACAGCTCTACGGCCACTAGTCCCAGCTAGATTTTGTAGTACATATACCCACATGGCGACCCTTGCATCATGCCCTCGTTCACGAGACGCCACTTCGAGACATGTATAAGGTCAGAGAGATACTCGCGGATCGTAAAACCACGGACTATGAAATTTGTGACCCCCGCATCAGCCGTACGTAGTACGTCGTTCACGAATCACAATTTTCTCCGTGTTCAAACTCTCTACGATCCCGCAAGAATCTGCCAAACTCTTTAGTTACCTACGCTTTGAACTCTCGATTCAGAATATCCCGCCAGAGGCAAGGGGCCCGCGGCGCGAACCGCTTTTATGTATTTCTGGGCTGGCCTGTGCTCTAACCCGTACCGCATTTCCCTTTTACGCATTTAGTTGAGTTATGCAAGGCAATGATTTAAATTCGGATTAATTTTGTTTCTATCTTTAATTCGTTCATATAAATATCAAGGATTCACATCAGTAGTGTTTCTATACATATAGGTAAGTACCTTAATTATTATGACTTACAGCTAAACTTACTCTTTAGGTCTTAATGTTAATCCGTAACCTCTATCACGGGCCGATATTTTGCGATCGTATTTCAAGCGAAAATAGCATTAAAACTCGCAACCGCCCTTTAGCGTTTCGAGCGCAGTTGTATTTGTTAGCGAAACACCCTCGTAGTTTCGCCCATTCTCGCGCCGCATCGCTCGATGTCACTTTGGTCCGATTCAATGACAAACTTATTCAATTTGGGACGGATTGAATTTGGCGCGTAAGGACCCCAAGGTTAAGGTTGGTGGTTTGTGGCGTATCCGGTTCCGGATAGCGTCATTGTCGAGAATCTTCGACGTCGTGCGCAAATGTGGGACTTATTGATTTTTGCGTACTGAATTTCGATTGGATATCAATTTTTGGTTGTGATGCGTGATTGTTGTCAGTCATAATTTTTGTAGTGGCGGTTGAAGAATTATTCCACGTTGGATTCGCGATTTTGGTTCGGCTTCACTTTTGAGTCAACCTATCGTCAAATTGGCAGATTTGGGAGCCGGTTGGAAATTTTGATGGTACTCTTCTGATCACGACGAATTTCACGAAGAGCGACGGTTCCTGGTCTGTAACGATGAGGTTTTTTTACTCCTCCCGTAGCCGGTGCGCGACTATTGAGGGATTCTCCAGTCAGCCCTTTGTTTCAAGCTTCGGACCATATCTGTGCCTTACCTTCTTGCTTAGTGTTTGGTCTCTGAAACGGCCCTTTGGGGGATTTAAATGCTAATTTAGACAGCGGTGTGTTTCTACGTTTTTGTGCATCCTTTTTTTTCCTGTGAATGTCATCATGTTGTGAAGCCATGTGGATGGATTTTAATTCCACTTTAATCTCTCTTACGGAGGCCTGCTCGTTCATCCTTGCAGCCTGGTGAGTCCGGCGTGAGCTACCAAGACCCTTACAGCTAATTTACCCTTGATCTTTTTCCTCTCGATATTTAATTTTTTTATGGTTGCTCTGAGTTTGAGTATTTTTCATGATTATGAGTTATATGCGGAACCTTGAATATATTGATGTTGGGTTTTTCTCCTCTTGGCTCAAATCTATTAAAATTGATTATAACGTATCGAAACCGGTTCAAATAATTAAAATAAGTTGAGACTAAGTGAAACCAACTGAAAGTGTGGACGACTAACCCAAATTAACCAAATCTACTAAAATTGAATATAACTTAACGGAACCGGTTCAAATGATTAAAATTGATTATAACGGTACCCAAACTAACCAAATCTATCAAAATTGATTATAACGTATCGGAACCGGTTCAAATGACTAAAATAAGTTAAGACTAAGTGAAAATAACCGAAAGTTGATTCGACGACTAACCCAAAGCTACCGAAATCTATTAAAATTGATTATAACGTACCGGAACCGCTTCAAATGACTAAAATAAGTTGAGAATAAGTGAAACTAACCGAAAGTTGAATCGACGATTAAGTTTGCATAAACATAAATATTGACACATTGTCTCTCGTTTTAGTGACATAACCATATTCTGCCTTTCAGGCGACCTAGTATAAATGAAAAGGAAAAGTGTAGATTTTGCCGTAATTAAAAATCGGAAGTCGATAGAGCAATGGCAACTGTATAAAAAAATGTAATATAAATTTGTCGGTATTGTTTATAGTTAGTTTTGATGTATTTGTGACAAGTAATGTCAGATAAAATTAAATAATTTTGCCTAAAATTACTTTTGACGTTAAAACGTACCTACTAGATTAATTTTGAACACTGAATCGCTGTATTATTATATTATTGGGCATTTACGATAATTGGAGCGGTATCTACCGGTATGTATCTGAGCGTTCGTTAATTTGTGTTCCATTAACCAACCGCGTTCTGTAATTCAATTGAATCTACCGATACATGTACCGCGATCCAACTTGATGGATCTGCTATTTGTGTCGGTACATGTCGGTTTATTTACATCTTATATTGACATAACCTACAAATTTAGCCTGCGAGTCTGTTTGTTACTTATAAACTCTGAAAATAATATTACTATTACATTCATTTTTAGAGAGAAATAATTAAAATACCTTCAACATCATATAGCGAAAAGCAAAATTTTCAATATATTTTTCAATAAACACACGTTAATTTTTTCTTCTTTTATGTTTTCTGCATTGAAACTGAAACTATTTTATAATGCCTTCAGTTTCCAAATCACTACTATCTAATATTTGAAAAGTAGCCAATATTGCGATAGCTTGACGTTTATTATTCTTCATTATAATCATAGATAAATATATATTTATAATCAAATTTTTTTTAAGGCAATCTGCACCGTTTCCGTTCGACAATTACCATTTACCGGAACGTATCGACGTTAATCAGCTGATTACTGCTGTATACCTACCGGTAGATACCGCTACAATTATCGTAAATGCCCGTTGTTATACTTTATGCTTATTTTCTAACTAAATTTAGCAAATTTATTTCGAGAAAAACGTTAAAAGATTAAACCTTTTTGTTGCCTTATAATTCTTCATTAATTTTTTTAAGCTTAATTATAAACAATACCGACAAATTTATATGACATTTTTTATACTCGTACAGTTGTCATTTCTCTAACGACTTCCGATTTTTAATTACGACAAAATCTGCACTTTCTCTTTTTATTTATAAGAATAGGGCCCCAGGGCGCGTGAAAGACAGAATATAGTTATGTCCACGATACACATATAACGGTATGCTCTTGCGCAGGCAGAACCTCCCACACAGAAACGTGTGACGTCACCCGGGAACGACGCTTATGATTCTGTTATGTAAGCGTGTATAGAACATATGTATTGAAAGGCAATATTCGCAGTTTTGGGGGATTTTAAAGGACATTTTCGATAATAGGTACGTTCCTAATTATACGTGTACCTGTGTTAACTAAAGAATAAAAGCATTTTCATTCTATATTTATATTACTAATTATAATTGATATATTATACATAGTTTTACTCTAGAAAATAGTTTAAATGTATAAATGGGTATTTAAGTATTATTTCAACATTTGAGAACTAAGTAAAAAAGTCGGGATGAGATTGGTTGATGTGATATTTATACTTGATGCGTAGAATCGAGGGACACGCGGTCATGATAGTATTGTTTTATAATTCATTTCTTCATAAATTAATTTTTTCTTAATTTAAAAACATTACGTAAATTCAAATATTCTGTACGCCACAGAAGTAGATCAGCTGAGATAAGTTCCTTTTGATTCTAATATCTTGGCCCATAACATATTGAAAAATAATAAAAAAAAATCCCATGCAAATAAAAAGTCATTAAGCATTAAAAAATTATTCAATTTAATTTAGCCCACAAGATATAGTTTTACCAAACTTAAAGTACAATTTTAATTTTCTTTGTATTGATCTCATTATTTAATAGTCAATATTCTGAACCCTTTCAAAGATTTTTTGCCCATTTTTACATATTTATTTCATTTCCACTGAAGTAGACTCGGTTTGCAAAGCATTTTTGATCCCAATACCTTAAGCCATAACATATCCAAAAATCTTTGAAAATAAAAAAGTTATTTTTCATATAATAATTTTTTTTATCATTCCATTAAAAATGTTTCAGTGCTTTGTTTTTTTTTTCAATAAACTAGCAAAACAAATGAGTTTTTTTTTATTTTACATTTTCAAGAAATTTCAAGATTTTGTTGGTTTCTTTCCAAGAAATCTTGGACTTGAGAACTAATTTCTTGTCTTGTCTTGAAAAACGAAGATCATTTCTTGTCATGATCTTGTCTTGAAAGCAAGACAAGATCAAGCCAAAATCAAGAAGTTGTCAAGTAAATGACGACCTCTAACATATCGTACCTGATTTGGTTAAAAAGTAGTTTTTTTTAAATATACCATTTTTTTAAATATAATACTAATTAACAAAAAGGGAAGGCCTAAATGAAAAAAAAAATTCTTCATAAAAGTTTCGCTTATGTCTTGACAAGGTAATAGAGCAAATCCCATATTTTTGGCTTGTAAGCTAACAAACATATCACAATAAAATCAAATACATATCGTAACGGATTTCGTTAAAAAATCGTTTTTTAAAATATACCACTCAATTAATAAAAAGAAAAACCCCAAATGAAAAAAAAAAATAAAACCTTAAAAAAAATTAAAAAGAAACGGGGGTCGAAGTTCGAACTCAGGCCGTGCCGCTCCGCCGATAGAGCCGCCGAATCGAGACCTAATAACCTAGACCACTCGGCCACGAGAGCTGTTAGAATAGAACGATTGCATGGCGAACACATGGCGCGATTAGGTGCGCAAATCAATGGGCTTTTGTAGCGCTACAGAACCTAACCGATTTTAGCACCCTGGTACCATCGTATGTGAGCATGTGTAAATATTCCTCCCGGCGCGCGTTAAGAAGTTTCACTTCAATCACAATTCAATAATACATGTTGCTTTATTTTTTTTACTTATTTAAATTTTGGCAAATATTTTTTAACCACAAGTATCTGGCTGGAGCGTGAACCGTGACTTGATAGTGGTACCTATATCTAAAACGAATGTTTAAAGAACGGAACTAAGGCACAGCACTAGCAGCACCCGAATGTCGAATTAGCGGCAGCTAATATCACGGTACGGTACGTGAAATTAGGATCCATCTCTAGCCATAGGATGTCCCTTTAGAGTGTGCGCCACTGCCATAAAAAATCATGTAAAACGTGGAAATATGTAATAAAAATAATAAATAATAAAGGAAAGCTTTAATAATTAAAGGTACTCACCATCTTTTACATTAATTCCATCTTCTCTTCGACAAGCTCGAATCCACTGATTTGCTAACTCATGTTTAGGAAAACGAAAATATTTAATATTACTCTCTTTGGTGGTCCTATTATTGTTCATACAAGTAGCCACAGCACAGTTCGGCATAATTATACTATAAGTTTTTAATTTAAATAATCCTATAACATTATATAAACATAAAACAAATCTAAAAATTCACTTAATTAAATAAACTATGACAGCGTCAAATTTTCCCGGATGACGTAGATGCGCGGGTGAGTTAAAAACGAGTCTAGAAATCAGCATACCGTTATATGTGTATCGTGGTTATGTCACTAAAACGTGAAGACAATGTGTCAATATTTATGTTAAAATGTGTTAACTTAATCCCCTATTAATATATGATTATATAGATTTCACTACATTGGACAGTTCAAGCAATAATCAAAGCTGACAGTTAAATAAATTCGTCAATATTTTCCTTATTATAACAGATATCGAAAATAGTATATTATTTTATATGGAGGAAAAGTAATACTTTTCATGGCGCGCTCGTGTTTAACAGCCGAACGGAGTGAGGCTGGTAATAGAGAGCAAGCCATGAAAAGTAACTTTTCCTCCAAATAAAATATGCTGTTTTTTCTTCAAATGTCGACAAATTAATGCAAAAACGTCTCTTTTTAATAGTAATAATAATTATTATTAAAGATAAGTGGGTTCGCAAGGCGGCTTAGACCGGTGCGGTGTCGGTGAATAGGCTCAGTTTATTGCTATAGTAATGTCACATAAAGCTGTCAGTGGACACTGTCAACAATAATTATTTTTTTTAAAATTGCTTCTTCGATTGCGTTTTAATTCCGTATTGATAAGCAGTTATTGAGTAAGTTCGATTAATAATAACCAATTTGTTCCTAAATTAGTGATTTTTAGAAATGCAGTCACAAATTGAGTGATAAATACAAATTTTAGTTTAATAACTCTTGAGTTGTTGACGCTTATTTTGATGTTTGTTTGTATTGTATCTATGTTGATATGACAACACTTTTACCTCCGCCGGCGGAAAAGTGAAAAGTAAAGCTCCGGCGGAGGAAAAACGAAACTTCACTGCCGCATACACAGTCGAGTAATGATGGATTTACTGACGTTTGAAGAAAATAGTATATTATTTTATATGGAGGAAAAGTGATACTTTTCATGGCGCGCTCGTGTTTAACGACGGTTCCGATACGTTATAATCAATTTTAATAGATTTGGTTAGTTTGGATTAGGCGTCCATCAACTTTCGGTTAGTTTCACTTAGTCTCAACTTATTTTAGTTATTTGAACCGGTTCCGATACGTTGTAATCAATGTTAATAGATTTGGTTAGTTTGGGCTAGTCGTCGATTCAACTTTCGGTTAGTTTCACTTCACTTATTTTAGTCATTTAAAGAGGTTCCGATACGTTATAATCAATTTTAATAGATTTGGTTAGTTTGGGTTAGTCGTCGATTCAACCCTCGGTTAGTTTCACTTATTCTCAACTTATTTTAGTCAATTGAAGCGGTTCCGATACGCTATAATCAATTTTAATAGATTTGGTTAGTCGTCGAATCAACTTTGGGATAGTTTCACTTAGTCTCAACTCATTTTACTTATTTTGGCCGGTTACGATACGCTATAAACGTTTTATCGGTGTATAGCATTTCTTTTCCCTTCATTACATTTCTCTCAGTGTATTAAACCAGTTATCTCTGTCACATATGACAAATTGAACTTAGCTCTCCAACTTCAAAGGTGCCGACGGATATTGTCGCTTCTCTGCGGTTGTTATTCTCGGACCAGGAATACAAACAACCAGTTTATTTAAAAAAAATACTTGGGTAGAACAATCTACTTTCTTAAAATTTAGACGATTTTCTGATTACTGATGGTTAATATTATGCTAAAAATATTTATGGAATATCATTAAAGCTGACCTGCATACGCCACAAGTGGTAGTTAATGTTCAAACTATAATTTGTTAATTGCTATGTTAATTAAGCTTCATCTAGACACATTAACACTAGAAATTACAACAATCAAGTATCAATTCAACGATTTAGGCCTGGTACTCACTGCGATTAAACTTTAAATCAAAAAGTAGCACTAGTTATGGTACTTTAGCAAGTTTCTGATCAATAAATTAACATTACTAATTTTTATATAAACATCTTAATAAATTATCTCGATGCTAATTAAAGAGAGGAATTATCTTAAAAAAAACCATTTTAATATTACCCAGTTACTATTGCTTAAATATGTAACAATCTATATGTTGAAATTAGGGAATAAATATCCACTAACTACGCTTAGCTTATTCCTTTGACAGCTGAAATATAGAAGACTTCTAAAATGTCTTCAAAATGCTAAACTAAAAGTGATTTACTGAATAAAATATATAGAAATTAATATAGCCCCACCAAATAAGGAAAATTGAGCTCAATTGACCGATATCAAGGCGAAACGTTCAATAATTTGTTTTAAATAAGTTAAATTAAATTTCTGTCATGGGTTTTACAGACAGATATAATTAACTTAATATAAATGGCATAACAGCCTTAATTGTACAATATAAATTTAGAGAATACCAAGAGAAGAAAATTACAGTTTATTAGAGGACTGTCTCTTATTAAACACTCAATAAGTTCAGCGAACTAAAACAGTATATCTGGAAGTAATATTTCCAGTAGGTGCTTCTCGGTAGATTATATTTAGTCTTTTCACTCTAAAAATTAAAGATAGGAGCACGATAAATCAAGAACAAAGTTCAACATATTAGCTATGCTGATACCTGAGACCGAGGCAAGGAACCAGTCGGGATAACCAGGCTACACTAAACTCTCTGATCCAAGTTGCAGAAGACGGCTGGACTCCTACTCAGATAAGGAAGGCCCCAAGCAAGGCAATGGTCCCTCGGGAAGACCCTGGTGAAAAATGGTATTTTTTTATAGCCCTGTTACTTAGAACCACATGAGCCGAACGTACTTTTTAAAATGAACGGGTTATCGCACCGCTTAGCACACGATGTTTCACAACAGCATAGCCGGTACTCAACAAAAGATCCGGAGTTACTACGCTTTGTAATATTAACAAAAAACTGATAACTGGCAATCATCAACCAGCAGTTGAAAACTTAATTGCTCGAAGGCACTCTCGTGGACGGTAGTCCAAACGAGAAGACCGCTCAATTTTAACTTACCCCGATATATCCTATTTTCATGCACATCTGCGGAAGGCGCTCGCTGTCAAACGGGTCGGAGTACTAAAATCCACTCGAAGTAGTAATGTTGTGGCAATCGATACCACAATTTAACAGATACACAGAGAACATCGCGATATAATTACAACGTTACAGTTAACATGATTTTTGCATTCCGATCCCAGGTCTTTGCTCGCTAAAGATTCTTAATAGAAACGCCCCCTGGCCAAGGTTTTCTATTTAAAGTAAAGTGTTGGGTACCTGCTTGTGAAGCGTCATTTCTAGTTAGTTGCATCTAATTTCGTGTTATAATGCAGTCAAATAAAAAAATAAGTCAGCTGCACTTCGAGTCTTATTCCGGTTCTCGTGAAGTTAAACACAATGCCGTTTATTTGAAATCTATTCCAATAGTAAGTCATTTATTTTAATAAGGCATAAGATAGGTGCTCTTGTACATTTTCCCTAGGCAAAATAATTTAACTTTAGACGCCGTTCGCGCATTACTTCTTGAAGTTTTATATTCAATTAAAATTATTATTTTATTTGAATGTTCTCTATTAGCGACCTAATTCGAAACTTAATTTATTTAAATTTTATTTATTAGAGCTAGTACAAATTTAATTTATTTTTGAATCAATTTAAAATAATTATAAAATAATAACCCCGGTTAATTACATTACTGTTATAGTGATTTTTTTTTACCTGGGAGTTACTTCAACAATGTCATTAATAATAAATAACTGAACCACTGTTTATATATTTTCCTACTGTTATATTTTAGTGGGACAAACAATGGAAATTAAGTTACTTATTTATTAATGCTGATAATATAACCGGCCAGTTAAAATTTGGCAAGGAATAACGAAAGGAGAGGGATTACCTAAAAAATAAATATTACGTTCTTAGTATGAACATACAGTATATATACACATATATAGAGAGACATTGTCGTAAAAAGGTTTAATATTTCGATTTCTATATACAAATTAGGCACATTTCGGTATTCTTATATTCTATCTTAGATCTAATATAACCTAGTATCACAAATTAACCATATCACCTAGAAATATACCTCACAAGCTTAGTATATTAGAGAAACACAGGTACAATTTAAATTTAAATATTCTAAGTATGTGTTAAATAGATACATAGGATATTTAACAGATGAAATATGACTCAGGTTTAGATTACGAATCAGTTTCTGAATCATCTCCTAAACATTTGTAATTAACTTTTCAGACAAATGTAAATGGAAATAAATATCGAGCGTCATCTTATTATATTGTCTTTTGACTAATTATTGATTTTTATTTCATGATTTCATGAATTGAAACTCTCGTTGCCAAACTATGGTATACAAGCATTTAAGTTTTGAGATGTTCATTTAAGACAATCCACAGCAAAACTAAGGCATTAAAAATGAGTTGGTTTCAGTTCGAACGTTCCGAATAGTAAATTCAATCGTCAAATACAAATAAAACACTTACTAAACGCAGTAACATTTATAGGAAATATAAAAATTATGATGGAACGAATAGTAGTTCGGCGTTAGTTATTTTTCAAGTTTTTATGGTTCAATAAATGCTCAAATCAGAAATTCTTTTACGTATCCAACAACTTTCCAACAATAAACAGATGAAACAAAATACGCATATTTCTTCTCACAAACACACAGTCTTGTTGTAAACGTTTTTATGAAATTTACGATAAAAACCCATCTATACTTATTTCAATTTCTATTAATACAAGATTCCAGCTACTTACTTTCAAGAAAATTATTTACATGGAAATAATCCCAAGACAAATTTAGAAATATATTTGACCAATATCCTGTTCCTAAATTGTATGCAGTCGTCTTGGAGAGAAAGAATAAAACCCGTTTGGTCGCGATAAAGAAAATAGCAATTTATTTTAGGTAAATATTCAGAACATATCAGCTGCAACAGCTGATATTAGGCCTGTTCATTTGGCTTTGCTCAACCTGCTCGGAAAATCAAACAAATCAGCTTCGAGCAGAACATGAAATGCCATAACTGCACTCTAAGCAGATATTTCCTGCGCGGACGATTTCCTAGCTTGCTACCCCAAATTAACGTGCTGTTTGTTAAGCAGCACGTGGATAGAATATTTCATATACAGGGATATTTTGCCCAAAAAAGACCACGATGCCTTTTAGCCTTTCCAAGTCTAAAAAGTGGGGTGCGGTTTTTGTTGATTATCTGTCATCTTTCTGCTTTTGCTCTAACTGCTCCACCTCCAGACTAGGCGCAAGTAGAGCATGAACTAACTGATCTCGAGCACAGTGTTCCATCCCAAGCGAACAAAAAATATCAGCTGCTCGAGCCAAATGAACATCGATCTCCTGCTCCAAGCCACAGAGTAGTGAGAGCAGATCAAATGAACAGGCCTATGATCTCGGTTGAGGAATTTGCGAGATAGATACGCACGTTGATGCATTTTGCAAAGGCGATTATTCTGGGATCATGAACTCTCAGATCCCCCCCTCACGAGACGTCATTAACAAGTATGATATTTCATGTAAAAAATAGAAAGAATATTTGATCAGAGCATAAAGTGAAAAGGAGTAGTGTAAAGATTTATGTCGTTGGTGTAATTAACAAAGTGTGTAACTCCAATATTTGGCCAAATTACGAATTTTGTGCCATCTATTGATAAAAAAAAATAACTAATCCAAAATTCGTTTTGAAACGCCAAATAAATTTATTTAGCGATAAATCGAATTCTGAATAGTTCATATCTTCAGGGCTTTATTTTTTATCGGCGATAAGCATGGAGATAGCAATTTTCGCTAGTACGTAGATGATTTATTTCATGAAATTAATCATGTGCGGACAGTTGATGTTTGGTTGTAATTAATAGTATATTGATTGACTAGAAGTTGTACTTTTTGTAACGAGCTGTACAGACGAGCCACAAAGTTACTTTTACTCTGGATAACATATAATTTTTTTCTTCAAACAAGATTAAACTTAAATAGTTATTTATGCAATAAGTGTGTATGAATAAAATGAATGAATAGCATACAAATTTTTTTCTACTACCGAAAAATATATGAAAAAATAAAAATATTATTAAATTACTTTACGCACTGCCCTAAATGTCAAAAATATGTCATATTTACTTGCACATTAAAAAGGCCTATTTTACGAATCTTAGA
>MU191593.1:6220-34654 GCA_016904865.1 Pissodes strobi
ATGTGTCAAATGATTTAAGATCATCGGCAAGCTAAGTTTAATCATAAAGAGTGTCAACTCATCACTTCCAGCAGCATTGGAATTTATGCTAAAAACATTATTCCAGACTGTTTCAGAATCCACCATGGTAAAAGAGAAATTTATATCAGCCTTATATCTGTTATCACTGTAAAATGCAATTCTATTAACACAATTATTTGTTTTCTGAAATACGCTCACGAAGTAGTCATTTACTGTATCAGGATTCCCTAGCTCAGGTGAAATGCTGCCAACGTCCGGCCTCGCACCAGCATACACTCTCATCTCTTGAAGGCCCTTCCAAAGACATTTTGTATTTCGATTCCGCTGCAAAAAATCTAAGTAACCAATTTTTTCCCTACGCACAGACGCAAGGGCGAAGTTTCGAAGCTGCTTATACGCTTCCCAAGTCTCAGCAGTTTTGTTTCGCTTATACCTTAATTTTGCTCCATCACGTTCCTTCATGGTCAGCCTCAATGCAGGAGTGAGCCATGGTGCAGGTGGTTTGTTCACACGAACAGTTTTCAGCGGTACATGCTGATTGAACAAAGGGGACAAATGCGATGACAGAAAAGTCACCTTGTCATCTGCAGGTTGTCTCTGCCCGTGAACATCGTATTGTAATTGCTCCCAATATTATACTGTGTTTTAGTGGTTTTATCATGGAATAAATTAGTTTAAAGTGCTGAAGTAGTGAAAATATCATATGTGCATACAAATGAATGCTTGATCTTGGGGAAAGCATATGTATATATACTGAACCCTAGGCTCACGTTGTTATTGGGTACTTAAACGAGGCGTTTTTTTGGGCTATACATCGTGGGAGGGCATCGTCTGCATGGACAGCTGAGTTACAACAACTAATTTTGGTGTAATGGCGTTTAGCTGTGGTAATAAAGAATGTACTGATGCCATTGATAGTTCCATGAAGCATGTTATATGCGATGGATGCAAGGATAGATTTCATTATGACTGCACTGAATTGACTGCTTCAGAACTTAAAGTTGTAGAGTTAAAAAACAAAAGAAGTCTGAAGTTCTTTTGCAGCTCTTGTGAGGGTAGCCTTAAATTATTGCCTTTATTAATGAAGCGTCTGGATGACCTTGAGAGTAAGTTAGAATCCTTTGTAAGCTCTCCAGCCACAAAAACTAGGCTTGATGTGTCTAACTCTGCTGATCAGTCTCTTTCTCCCAATGACAGCTTGCTTACTGAAATAATTGACAGGCAGAATCGAGCGAGCAATGTTTTTGTTTATAATTGCGCTCTTGATAATACTCAAACATGTGAGACACAAGTTGGAGAGATATTGACAGAAATATGCGGTCGACCGATGAATACTGCTAGGGTCTCTCGAGTGGGCAAAGCAAATAAAAATGGCCGTAAAGCCATAAAAGTAGTATTGAATAGCTGTCAGGATGTTCACTTCGTTCTGAAGAATAAAGCTAAATTCTGTAAAGCAAAGGGCATGTATATCGAACCGGATCTAACACTTAAACAAAGGGAGGAGCTGTATCGTCTTAGGAATGAATTAGAACGCCGTAAAGGGGCAGGTGAAACAAACATATTTATTAAATATGTAAATGGATCTCCAACTATAGCTAAAAAAAACGTGATGTAGCCTTGGTTCCGCCAAGTGTAGGACCAACCTCTTTCTACTGCTGTTATCAAAACGTCAGGGGCTTAAACAGCAAAACAGAGATATTTTTACGCTCCTTAGAAGCTTCAAGCTATGATGCGATTGTTGTTGCTGAGACATGGTTGAACCCTAGTGTTTTTGACGCGGAATTTCTTCCAGATACGTTTAATGCATACCGTTCGGCTCGAAATTTTGAAATGACCAATAAAAGTCGTGGTGGCGGTGTCTTGATAGCGGTAAGCAAGATGTTTATGTGTGAAAGTGTAGACTTGTCAATCTTTCGTCGTAACGCTTCACCTCTCATTGATATTGTTGGCTGTAGAATTACGTTTTGTTTTTATGTGGTGCATATCTTTGCAGTGTATATTCCTCCTCAGTTATCCTACCTAGATTATGATAATTTTTTTGATCAATTCTCTCTATATCCCGACATATTTAATAGGAATGTAATTGTGTTGGGTGATTTCAATGTACCTGATTATGTAAATAATGATAAAGATGCAAAATGTATAGCACTCAATAATTTTAATAATATATATAGTCTTAGACAATACAATACTGTACTTAATGCGAGTGGCAGGCTGTTGGATCTTCTCTTGGCTAATTTACATTGTACTGCCTCTAGGTCTGAGGATCCGTTAGTTATTGAAGACCCATATCACCCGTGTTTAGAATTTAGTTTTGATTTGCATACTGCTCATGCTGAGAACTTTAGACTCAATGAAAACATAGCTAAACAATATAATTTCCGTAAAGCGAATTTTATATTGATGTATGACCTTTTACTACGGGCTGATTGGACTTCAGTAATAAATATGGAGGATGTCAATCTTGCTTGTGATGAGCTATATACTTTACTGAATAGTATATTTGAGGGTGCGGTCCCTTTAAAAGTAAAACGACGTCGTAGGTTTCCAAGTTATTACTCATCCGAGCTTATAAATTGTATATTTACTAAGGAAAATGCTTTTAAGAAATTCAAAAATACTCATTCGGAGTTTCATCGGAATAATTATAATTGCCACCGACGTTTTGTAAAACACTTAATCCAACGTGACTACAATCTTTACGTTTCTAATACAGTGCAAAACATAACTGCAGATCCAAAAAATTTTTGGGCTTTCATCAATAATAAAAAGAACCACTCAAGAATCCCTGGATTAGTTAAGGATTCTGTTAGCACAGTATATAGTAATCCGTGGGATATTGTCAATGCCTTCGCTGCGTACTTTCATAGTGTTTACGCGGACCCATCTCCTCTTATCGAAACAAATACTGTTGTTTCCAATGTTGCTAACTTTGACATTTATGAGATTTCTCCAACTAACGTTATAAATGCTAGCAAGAAGCTAAAAAATAAAATGACATCGGGTACGGACGGGGTGCCAAGTTTTATAGTGAAGGACTCCATTGGGGCACTAGTTGATCCATTAGTCCATATTTTTAACTTAATTCTTAAAACAAAAGTTTTTCCTGACCTTTGGAAAACTTCCAAGATTTGTCCTGTTTTAAAAAAGGGTGATCCAGGATTGGTAAATAACTACAGACCAATTTCAATTCTCTGCAATTTTTCAAAGCTTTTCGAAATAATTTTATACACACTGATTTATGAACATGTCAGGGCTCTGATTTAGGAGGATCAGCACGGCTTTGTTAGTGGTAAATCTTGTACTTCTAATCTCGCTTGTCTGACAGAGTATGTTTGCAGATCTATTGATGACTTGAGTCAGGTTGATGTTATCTACACTGATTTCCAGAAAGCTTTCGATCGTATTGATCATCATGTTCTACTAAACAAGCTTAATAACTTTGGATTTTCTGATAAACTGATAGGTGTTTTCAGTTCCTACCTTCATCGGCGTATTCAGTATGTTGAGTATGAGGGTTTTAAGTCATCGACTTTTATCGCGACTTCAGGCGTGCCCCAGGGTTCAAACTTGGGACCCCTTCTGTTTTGACTGTTTATTAATGACCTTTTGGACTCTATGCAATGTCGTAAACTTGCTTACGCGGATGATTTGAAGCTTTTTCATAGTGTTAATAATGTTGATGACTGTTTATTGCTTCAAAATAACCTAAATATATTAAATGATTGGTGCGTTCATAACAAACTTAATCTTAACATAACCAAATGTAATGTTATCAGCTTCCACAGACTAAGATCTCCCATCGTATACGATTATATTGTTAACCAAACTTACTTAAGTCGACTGGAGCGCGTAACTGATTTGGGTGTTGTGTTCGACCAAAAGCTTTCTTTCGTGCCGCATATTGAATTTGTTATCGCCTCTTCATTGAAAATGTACGGTTTTATAATAAGAAACGCCAGTAACTTTAATAATAAGTCATGCCTAAAATTGTTATATTATAGTTTTGTTAGATCTAAGCTTGAGTATTGTTCAGTTGTTTGGAATCCTATTTACTCTTATCACATAAACTCGCTTGAATTGGTGCAGCGCAGGTTTTTGAAATATTTAGCCTATAAAAGCGATGGCGTTTACCCGGAGAGAGGGTTTGATCATAAACTATTATTGTTGCGGTTTAATGAGCACTCTTTATTCTTAAGAAGGAAAATGCATCTGGTAAAATTCTTATTCAACTTACTACATAACAGAATTGACTGTTCTTATCTGTTGTCGCATATTTGTTTCTTTGTCTCTCGTCTTCAAACTAGATATGATCACACCTTCTTCCTTCAAACGCCTCGCACTAATATCTTACTGCAAGCACCCACGTTTGCTATGTGTCGAATTTTTAATGAAATCTCTAAATCCTGTGATATTAACAGCTCGCATGTTGGTCTTGTTCTTAATGAACTGATTAACTCCCACATCTGAGTTGTACTGTTACATTATGTGTGTGGTATCTTCCAGTTATGCATGTTACTATCATGCTACTATTGTATTACTATTGCATTGTATCTTGTTTCATTTCACATTTCACTTTATTTAATTTCTATATTCACGATGTATTGAATTCCATGTAATTGGGTTTTATACCTGTTTGGAATAAAGGCTTTATTATTATTATTATTATTATTATTATTATTATTATTATTATTATTATTATTACTATACTATGCTCATAATATACTTGGTCCCACGGAACCTGACGCAAGTCATTGTAAAAAAGTTCCTCGTCAAAATCACCAAAACTTCGAAAAGTCACAAATTTCTGTGTATTTTTTATTATTGGCAAATTAAGTTTGCAAAAAGTTAACCTATAGTCACTAATAAGATCAGCACCGATTGTGCCAGCCCCACGGAGAACACCAGAATCACTGATGAAAATAGAATCAAGCAACGTTGACACGGCATGTGTAACTCTAGTTGGTTCGTCTATGGCCTGTATGAAACCCAGTGCATCAAATAGCTGCGACACTGGATTTGCCAAATTTAGAAAATTCACATTGAGGTCCCCCAGAACAGTCACATACTCATACAAAGGTAAGATCTCAGGCAACACATTGTCTAGTACCTGGACACACTCATTGATATTATAACCTGTCCTGTAAACCACCCCTGCAATCATACTTGTTTTACTATTAATTTTAATTTTAATCCAAATATTTTCAAATCCTTCAATTGTCCAGATTCAGGACATCACACTGGAGATGGGATTTGACGCAGACTCCCACGCCCCCTCCCCTCCCCAGGCGACGATCACGCCGGAAAAACTTGTAACCACCCAAGGCAACCACATCTGATGAAACATCAGGATTTAACCAAGTCTCGGTGACCGCTACAACATCGAAATCATTACTGTAATACTAGATCTACAAATTCCTGAAAACCAGTAAATATTGACCTAAGGTTTAAATGCGATATGCTGATATTATTAAAATTAGATCTATTATTATTCATATTGTTCATTTGTACTCTATACGGTTTCACAAAAATAATCGATTCTTTTATGAACAATATCGATATCCAAGTTGTTTTGCTTTTTGAGTTTGACACAATTAGTACATTTTACAATTTGAGATTGACAGTCTTTGTATGAATGATTGCCTGCACATTTAGAACAAACTTTTTCCAACTTACAATCTTTTGCAAAATGATTAAAGCCCATGCAGTTGTAACACTGTAACACACTGACATTGTTAAAAACGCGACACCTAGACCATCCAAATGTAACACTTGTTTGCTTTAGCAAGAAATTATGCGTTTCTGAGTTCAATTCTAAAATTAAGTAAATTTTTTGTACCTGTTTTCAGCTTTTTTAACATTTTCATATGGAAATTATTCTGAATCATCCTTGCCAATGCCCTCAGTGCTAATGTTCACTAATCTTAATTTTGGCTTCTTCAGTGAAGGGGTCTCCACAGTATATCTGTGTCCTAACCGTGTGACCGACCAGCTTCTTACGTAATATATCAATATCCTTCTTATCAGTACAACCTATAACAACACCTCCATTTGTCACTTCACGGAACTTTGAGACATTGATATATACTGGATCTATCTTCTGCCTAATATCCTTTTTTGTCACCTTGCTATTCTGATAATTTTTTGGCTTCACCACAAGTACCGCTTCGGGGGTAGTCGCTTTTAAAACATCAGCAAACAGTTTCCCAGGGCGTATGTCCAATGCAGGTCCAGCGAGCAGCCTACTCTCGAGACTCCTTACTTTAGCAAGCAATTGTTCGTTCCTCTCCTCTAACAGCTCTATAAGTTTATCTTTCCCATTCACGTTTTTCTTTTGTTCTTCAATAACTGACTGATACAGTGCGAAAGAATCGCCCTTATAACATTTTTTACAATAAAACTTCAAATATCTTCCTCCTCGCAACTGCAACAATTTAATCTCGGATGCAGAGACCAGGCTAATAATTTCGCCCTTACACAATCGCGCGCTACATCCATCGCAACAAAATATCTCTACTTGTTCACTGGTTTTCTTGCAAACATCACATTCCATGGTGTCTAGGAATATTCAGAAGTAGATATGGCAACACCGCCCGGTATAATCGGCGATCACGTTGTAAACAACGTCGAAAAAACAAACGATTCTTTCACTAAAACTTAATATAACTTCACAATTTTTAGTTCATCAGGTTATATAGTTACCTACACATTGATGATCAACTGTTTCGTAATTAATTACTCAATTTATACCGAAAAACCACGATAATTTTCAGAGCTAATGAATCCAATCAACCGACAATGTTGACAGATTTCTTCTCTCGGTTCTTGGTTTATCTTAATTTCACTCAGCACTTTAGGCACTATAACTGTTTAACTTGAAAAATCACTTGACTTAGCATTTAAACCGATCTATCGTAGATTCGACTTTAGTACTTTTTAGGCAAGAAATACGTTCTTGTGAACTACACTTCCCAACTTGAGTCTGAAGACGAGGATATGGTTAGAGTAACTACCACGTCCCTGTGGACTACAGCAGGTTACCGGAATAGGTGAGAGAGAAAAGCCTCTCGGACTGATGGTCCGCTTTACTATTTATATCATAAAATCTGCTAACCACTGCAACTTTAAAGTTCATAATTGCCTGCGCTTTTCGCGTGCGTTGTTTATAAACAAGTTCAAGTTCAAACTTGACACAGGGTGATAATTATTAGTAGGTTAAATGTTTCTAGTAGTTTACAATAGTTTTAATAAATGTCGTGATACTTATTCTGTTTAGGATAAAAGATAATACAATTTTATCGTATTTTTCCTTTGGTGGCAAAAGATGAACAAAATTAGATTGGTACTAGACAAACAAATTCACGCAATTGATATTGACTTGCTCTACAAACAAGAAAAATATAAACTAGAACTGGAAATTTTAAGATTGGAAATGAAAACAAAGCAGGAAAAGTAATAAGAATACGTATTGCATAATTTTTTGTTTCCTGAATATTTTAATGTTTTTTGTTGCCATAAGTGTAATAGGTACTTCTGTGCATTATCGTATTAATATTTATGTTATAAAAGAAATACTTTTTAGTAGATATTTATTGTTTATAATAAATATATAAATGTGTACAATAAAGTACATATAGGTTCTAGAATACTTCCCTGCGCTATACTAATATTGTTCTGTAGCGCAGCTGAGCAAATTTCACTACCGCCATCCATCGCAAACCACCATACTTTGCGTCCTACCTGACAGGTATAATTCCATTCATGTATATGTATTGCCCCTAATACCATACTTATTTAATTTATACATAAAAAAATCTCTGTCTGTCTAATCACATGCTTTATTTAAATCTTAGAATATGTCTAAAGCTAGGTTTTTATTTTCTATTTGATCTAATACAGCTTCAATGAATTGAAAAATTGCAGTCATGGTAGATCTACCCCTCATATAGGGGGATCGAATCCTGGGATGGACTAGTCTGATTCACAGACGGGTTCAGAGTGTAAACACTGTCTGGAGCTGGTGCGAACTGTGAGGCCCTGGGGTGGATATTATCCACTCCACTGGGCGAGCACACTACGGTTTTCTAAGCGGAAATTTTTGCGATCATGATCATCATCAGACCCCCGGGAGTCGTTAAGGCTGAATATCGGAGGCAGGAGGATTTGGCGGACGGTGATGAGATAAACGAGGCTCATGCTACATGGGCCTGCGAAGAGTCTCACCAGGGAGTTGTTGGGCCTACTTATGAAGGACTGCAGGGCCCTGTGATGATTCTACACCGGGCACTGTAGGCTTAGATGGCTTAGACGAGCTTGCTGAGAATTGCAGAGGAGGGGGAGTGTAGACGATGAGACCCCATGCCATCTACTCATGGAATTCCCCACCTTTGCGTGGGCAAGACTCAGGATCTCTGACGTGACGCCGATCGAACCAGATTCAGTGCGCGTCGCGTCGTGTTATTCTGAAGGAGATGCGGGTTTCCTTATAAAAGACCGGCATCCTGGAGATTCTTTAATGTGGGCTGGGGGCACAACGGGACCAATTGGTGGCCTAAATGCAAGGCCCGCTAGGGGCCACTCTTTCTGATACTGCTACTCCTCACATTGCGAAACCGAAAACAGATTACGTTTATTCATAAATTGCAGTAAACGAGAAAACATGTAGGTCATAATATCAACAATTTCAACTATTACAAATTTTGCTATACTTGTAGGTACTTCGTTATATCCACTGCTGTATTTGTTTTTATTTTAGGGCTATAGTTAGTAATTAATTACTTGTTAAAAGCTGTAGATAATGTGATTGACTGTAATGACTGTTATTTTGTATATTGCATTAAAATCGGACCTTGGTTTAATTTTTTTAATATGCCTGGAATTGCCATTAATAAGTGGATTATCATCAAATCAAAAGTATTTTAATTACTTTTAAATGTACCATTTATTCCACCACATATCGACCATAGACATTTATTTTCATTATGTGATCTTCTAAACCTTTGATTCCAGTAGTTTATTCTTTTATTGTCTAATGAGCTGATCATATTGTTTTATATCATCAAAGTATCCGACCTTTCTGTAAACTGTAGAATTTCTTTAATTTTTCGTTGCAGGAAGATCGCCTTCTTCCAGCCCCAGGTTGCGTAGCTCGATAGGCAATTGGAAGAGATGGATAGAAACACTCTAGAATCAAAATTGGCATCTATTGGCCTCAGATTGAGTATAAGATGGTAAGTATCACCAGAGCATTTATATACGCATGTCTCGTAGACACCGGGATTATCCTTCTCGAAAATTAATAAAGCAGCAAAGAGAAAGAATGCCAGAACTCAAGTTAATTTACTTTAAATTAATAATTTTATCAGCACTCTGCCTTACGTCGTTATTATATTTAAGAGGTTCACTCTCTAAGGTGTTAGTTGCCTGACAGAGGGTAGGTCCCTATTTAGTACTGTGCGATGCCAGTGCTTTAACCCTTTGGTGGGCGGTGGGAAACATAATTCCCACCAATTTCAACACTCATCTGCAGGGACTCTAATAAAGTTTTAGATGACATATTAGTGGTGCCATCTTTTAAACACTAGCGAAAATATGTAGTGCAGATTTCGTTTCACCAGAAGTTATGCAGATATTACAGGTGTCAACCGAAGGCGGGAATCGGCAATTTTTACGTATTCATTAAGAATAAAAGTATTTTTTTAATGATAAGGGTGTCCCTTTGAGAAAAAAAAGTAAGTGATAAGGATTTTTGTTATTAATTTTTGTTAATAAGTGTTAAAAGAGTTTGTATAACAGAAAATTGTAATTAAATACGTAAGATTTATTTCAAAATGTGACTTTGAAGGGGTGGGAAAAATACTTCCCACTACCCAGTCTAGATGACCAATTTAATTATATCAAAGATGTTATTATTTTTTTAGTTTTGCTGCTGTACGTTCGAGTTTTAATTTTTTACATTTATTTTAGCTGGATAGCAAAAATGGGATTTGGATGATCCATCCCGAGAAAGCCCTTGATTATTTTTATAGCTTACCAGAAAATTAATTTTTATCTGAGGAGGAAGCGGACTCTGGGGGCAGGAAAGGAACTAAAATATCTTTCTGCCTCAAACAGTTCCAAAGAGAGTAGCAGATTTTTTTCAAACTCAGGGGTCACTACCGACTATGACGTGTATGAAAGGGTAGGGGAAGACATCACCGCTGGATCTGCATCTGATACATATATTGGTGTGTATTTCCTCTTTGATTTTTTTACATTCAAATGTAGTACAGTCTTTTTTTTTAGAAATTCGAAATAAAAACATCGCCGAGGAACAGCAGAACCAGTAAGAATACACGAGCTCAGAAAAACTGGAACTGGACAGAAAGCTCTGTTTATTTTGAGAATCTTGATATTACTTTTGAAGAAGATCCAAGTATGTTATTTTCAGATAAGAGCAAAGGAATATCTTATTTTGAAAACATTTTTGATGAAAATTTACTGAAATAAATTGTTGAGCAAACCAATATATACGCTGAACAAAAATCAGTATTAAACTGGACAACACCAACGATCGAGGAACCAAAAGCATATATTGGAAATTTAATTTTGATGGGAATTCACCAACTTCCTAGATTAGACAACCATGCTGAGTAGTGATCCACTCCTGGGGTGCCTGATGTTTTCAGTGCAAAACGTTTTTAAAAAAATACTGAGACCCTTCATTACAATGGTAATGAGCAATGTCCTGAGGTCCTAGTTATGATAAATTGCATAAGCTTAGGCCTTTGATAGATGCTCTAAATAAAAACCTCTTTGATGTCTATAAAAGTTCCTCTTTCTTGGCGGGTAGACGAATCAATGATACAAAGGTAGAAGTAGTTTTAAGCAATATATGCCTATGAAACGCAAAAAAGAGGCTATAGAGTATGATGTCTAGCAGACTCCAAAACAGGCTTTGTATAGAAATCCAAGATATACACTGGAAGAGAAACAAACCCAACCAATCTTCAGAACTCACTTGGAGAACGTGTGGTTCTAAAACTTACGGAAAATTTGCTAGGTCGGAAATGCCTTGTGGCATTTGACAACCTTTTAACATCAGTCCAACTAATGGACAAATTGTACGGGAAAAACATTTTCGCAGTGGGAACCGGTAAGAAAATATCGAGCTCATCTTCCAGAGATGATAAAGGCAAATGAGAAACTACGGGGTGGAAAGTTTACATTTAGAGCGTCAAAACCGATGGGCGGCACACAGATAAACCACAAAAAATGGATATCACTGAAAAACAGTTAACTGATAGGAACGATGGCCAAAACGAACAGGGCTCGCCTCCATCCATCAATTCTATGTCCCTCGTAGTAGAAGATAAAACGAACGACTGAGTTTTCAAGGCCCCGTACAAATCTCTTAGCTTTAAGATAAATATACGGAATGTTTATTTGAATACGGGGTACCTGCAAATTGCGCCACCACTAGTACCCGTGAGCAACCGCTTCGAAGTTCTCACGGATACCGAAAATGAATTAGAAGACATCGAAATCGATGACGCTAATAGCGACACCTCCTCACAGGCCCCTATTCAGCATAGAATCATCACCAGAGTGAAGGCAATGACAGTAAAACCAAAACCGAAGACTCCGCTCAAACAAAAACCAGCGCTACCGCCACCATTAGTCATAAAAGGAGGCCCCATTAGTCATCGAGAAATCAAGCAAACCCTGCAAAATACGAGAGTTATCGAGTACAATCTCAAATATACTCGAAACTCTATCATAATTTATTGCAAGCACAATAAAGACTGGACTACCCTTAAAAGGCTCTTTGATAGCGAAGAACTCGAGTACCATTCTTACGCCGAAGCCTCGCAGAAGACACACGCCTTCGTCCTGCGAGGCCTAGATGGCGATATATCAGAGACTGAGGTACGTAATGCTATAATAGATGAGCATAATCTCAATGTGAAAAACGTGTTCAAAATGAAGAAAACTGTACCTAGTGGTACCCGAGGCCTCAGTAACACTGAAAAAGCTTAATCAAGATTGTAAGTTAATCTCAAACGTCTGCGTCTCCTGGGAGAACAGGAGAACCGCCAGGCCGCTTATGCAGTGTAAGCGGTGCCAGGGGCACGGACATGCTTCTGCAAAAGAAACTATGCCTGCTCTAAGTGTGCTGGAGCGCACCAAATCACCGAGTGCACTAGTGACATTGTAAAATATGCGAATTGTGGCGGCGATCATAGATCTATAAGCACCATGTGCCCCATCTATCAGTTCAAAATTCAACAGCTCCAACCACCCAAAGCACCAACAACAAAGACATTTAAACCCGCACCACCCCCAGCCCACCCCGCCTGGCAAAGCAGTAGATCATCAGGCAACAGAGGAGAGGCAGCGAGGAGGTACGAAGAACACTTTCCGGCCCTGAATTCAAGAGAAGAAAACATAAATTCTAAGGTTTTCGATGTCGATCTAAATAAACAGTGCGCGATCCAGAATCGTAATTTCATTCAGCCCTCAGCTCCGTTAAATATCGCTAACAATCTAAACGATCTACAAAATGCAGTTTCGCGAATTAATAATCTTGTAAATTTCGCAGAATTAATTAAAGCTCTTAATATCTTAGAATCTTGTCGGGGTAATAAATTTGAAATACTGCAAGCCTCTATGAAATTCTTTACCGAGGATTTCAACAAATACAACATATAAACAATGCCAATTAACATATTTAGTTGGAATTGCAACGGCATCCGCTCTAAACTTGGAGAGTTTAAGCATTCAATTTACAATAATCCTGACATCCATATAGCGTTTATTTTGGAAACCAAAATAAATGAACAATTCACACTGAAATTTCGCGACTTCCATGTACTGAGATCTGATAGGCCTGATCGACGCGGAGGAGGTGTGGCCTGTCTGATCCGCAAGTCCTTCCGTTATAAGCGCGTCCTATGCGCACGAACTATCATCGAGCATGTTGCTCTCGAGACGGAAGGTGGCTTGCGGGTCTGCGGCGTTTACACTCCTCCGAATCTCCGCCTCACGGATGCCGACATCCTTGAATTACTTCCTGCTGGCAAGAAGACGTTGCTGTTGGGGGATCTAAACGCTACCCATGCTGATTGGCGAGGAACCACCAACGGTAGCGGACGCTTGCTACGTAGGATAATCGAACAAAACATCGACATAGTATACCATCAGACTCCAAATCCTACATACTTCCATGCATATTATCCGACTCCATCGTTCCTGGATATTGCTATTACCAGAGGAATAACCAACACCTCGCCGCTTCAGGAGCTGAACGTACTAAACTCGGACCACCTTCCAATCAGGATTTCCCTGCGTGGCAGGGTACAACAACCGCAGGAAACTTTCATGTCATACAGAAATCTTGATTGGAGAAACTTCCGAGCGAGGCTAAGCGAGGCAGTTACTATTCCAAGGCAAATAGACACTATCCCAGAACTTGAGAGCGAGGTGCAAGCTCTAGTCGCAAGCATCCAGCGCGTCCGTGACGCAATATGTCCTACTTTCAGAAGACAGACACATCCAGACTCACTACCTGAAGGTATGCTAGACCTGGTCACTTTCCGGAACAGTATCCGGCGTAGGTGGCAGAGAAACAGGGCTTTCAACGATCAAGCACGTGTCGTGGCCCTCACGGGGACAATAAAGGCACAAATACGTACATACAGGAATGAGGCGTGGATGTCATATGTAAATAATATTAACAGAGAAGACGGTTCTTTGTGGAATCTCGTCAGGCGAGTTCGCGGAGGCACCGTCGTAATAGACGATAATGGGAAAGCGGAGGCCTTCGCAGACTACCTGGAGAGTGGCTACGAGGAGTCGCCTGACTCCACACCATTCCATACTCACGTCAACACTATTGCCAAGCAATTTAAGCGCTCAAAGTACCCGATTGCCCCCGCAGTGCTCGATAAAATGCTGGTCACGTCTACTGAGATTAAAAAAGTTCTTTCTCGCCTGCCCGGAAACAAAGCCCCAGGCTCCGACGGCATTCCGTATACTCTACACAAGAATATGCAATAATGCGCCTTCAACACTTCCCCATTCCCTGGAAGAACGCAGTGATAATACTGTTTTTAAAACCGAATAAAGATCCGAAGCTGACCGCTTCGTAT
The DNA here is from genome assembly GCA_016904865.1 of Pissodes strobi. Taxonomy (NCBI): domain Eukaryota; kingdom Metazoa; phylum Arthropoda; class Insecta; order Coleoptera; family Curculionidae; genus Pissodes; species Pissodes strobi. The sequence goes on from MU191593.1 coordinate 20,371, forward strand.
CGCCCCATTTCGCTTTTAAATACTCTTGGAAAAGTTACTGAAAAGCTCTTGTTGTCGATGGTAAAGAGTGCGGTTGAAGATCTTCAGATCTTGCCTTCGGAGCAGTTCGGTTTTCGCCGCGGACATAGTACTACTATGCTCGCGGCGAAGGTCGCACAAGACGCCTATAATGGCTACAACCAGGGAAAATCAACAGCATGGCTTCTGCTCGAGAAAGCCTTCGACAGGGTATGGCATAATGGCTTAGTTTATAATCTGTTTGCCATGTATGATATGCCATTGCACCTCACGGCATTAATTGCTTCATATCTTGCCGGAGTGTGTCGCGGAGACGGCACTTAAAATCAGGTATGCCTCAAGGAACAGTATTATCACCGCAATTATTCAGTCATTATATAGCTGACTTCCCGTTAAACCCATCCAACTCCGTTGGCCTGTACGCTGATGATGCCGTGATCTACTCACAATCATCTGACGTACAGGTCGCGAAACATAACCTAGAACTTCACCTTGATCTTCTAGTCCCTTATTACAAGGACTGGAAGATCAACCTTAACGTGTCAAAGACCGAACTAAGTATTTTATCTCGAAAACGCAATATTGACATGACTCCTATAGTCATTAACAACACGGCAATCAGGCCGAAGAATCGAATAAAATACTTGGGGATAGTCTTTGACCAAAAACTCAATTTCTCCAAGCAAATTGCGGCAATAAAAGCAAAAAACGTTGTAGTTCAGAAGAGTCTGAACACCCTAGTGAGTCCTGCTAACAAACTCATAATCTACAAGTCGATCATCAGGCCAACTCTATTATATGGCGCTCCGGTATGGTGTTCTGTAGCCAGAACACACCTGAAACATCTTCAAATAATCCAAAACAGATATCTGCGATCCGCGTTTTCGCTCACGGTCTTTGACCGTGTCTGAATCGATATGGCAAACATTGAGTACATAGATCAACATATTGATAAAATATCGTGCAGTTTCTTCGAGTTTGGAATCAGGCGGTCGCCCGTGACAGCGAGGATCGCAGATATCAGGTACAATGCAAATTTCGGCCTTATATTCGGCCTGAAATTCGGCCCTATCTATAAAAATACGGCACTTTTCTATCAAGAATTAAGACCGCCCTAGCCGCCACCTCGATCAATCCAAACACACTAAGTTCCTCAAAATCAAACAGCCTACAGTTCTGTTGAACAAACCATCTCACACAAGCGCCAAAGCTATCGGCAGCATAAAAACCGCTGTAGACGGCGCCCCTACCTCAATAGGCCGAGGGGAGGAGCTAGCCGCAGCATCTTCTCACGTTTGAAGCTGAAGCCTCAGACTCAGCATTGCCCGCATCGCTACACTTGCTGTCCTTTCCCAGGCAAACACTAAGTTTCCAGCAGCCGCGATATGTTGTATGATCTTGACTGAGGCATTATGCCTTGAAATTGTATATATTGTATATATTTTGTGTGTATGTCCTCCTCGACCAAGGCAAAGCCTAATAACGTAATTGTATATATTGTATATAGCTGTGTTAAGTGTTGTGCCGTCCAACGTGAAGCAGGGTTTTTTCATGCTTTCCCTGCCTTGTCTCTTCTCATAAAACAACCCGGAAAACTAGAAACAAAGCACAAACAAACCTTGCGAACAACCCACGTAGCCAAATTAAAGGGATATATATTCTGATTGGACATCATTGCCGCTTACCTTTTGCGAATTAGGGCCGACATCAGTCCGCGTCCTAGGATGTTTAGTCCGCGAGTGAGTGAGAGCATAATACAGTGCGCACAAGAAACTCGCTATACAGACACCTAATACACTTTGCACTAGGTTATAGGTATACAAATAATGTAATGTTGAAAATAAACGTTTATTTATCTATCTATCCGGCGGCCGGCTGCTGTGAAATAGTAAGATAGCAAGCCAGTGACATTTTTAACAACCGTTTTTCCCAAGAATGTTACTAAAGTTAACAGGAAAAATAAAGCAGGAAAAAGTATACTGTCCAAAGGTGGTAGATGTATATAACAAATATATGGGAGCGGTCGATCATTTTAATAAAATAGATAGATATGCCATAGGAAGACGCTCAATAAATTGGTGGCATAGATTTTTTATTTTTTATTGATTTGGCAATCGTCAACAGTTTTACACTCTCTTACCTATAAAAAAAGAACCAAATTCGATCAGCTATATTTTAGAGTTTTACTCGCTCGGCAGCTGACTGCTGGGTTTAGCAGCAGAAACAAAAGAGAGGGACCTGTACATTTCCTTGTAAATAAGCTTATGGTACCTGAGGAAGTAAGACTTACTTCTGTGGCATCACATTTTCCAGAAAAGGAAACATACAGAAGATGTCGCATGTGTAACGAAAAAAGAACCCCGTACACATGTTCACAATGTAAAGTTTCCATATGTGTTCTTTTGGTTTCCAAAAACTGCTTAAAAAATCAATAGGTTAAGATTTACTTTTATGTAGGCTAAGGTACAAAATAAAATGCATTTTGAAAAAAACAAGTCCTTACATTATTTTAAATTCTGAAGACGTAGTACATGTTTTTTGCCCGCTAATCATAATAATTTATACTTAGATAATACCAGTTTATAATTGAGGTTTAATGTTAAGTTCAAACTTTCCACTTACTGAGAATGCTAGTTGACAATATTTCGAATAAATTACATACCACATTTTGACATGGACTGCCATCTCAGGAGACAATGGACTATGGCCAAAAAATTCTGGTAAAAGCCCTCTAATCGTGTAGTACATATCCAGTTTTTGCTTTGCCTTTTCTATGCTGAATTTGTTACATAGCACTGCAGTGCGGAGCAAGTTATAACCTAAATAGGAGAAGATAAATAACATATTTTTTAATTTAGTAATTGCAATAAAAGATTTTTCATTATCACAATAAATATTATTATTACCAACGCAATTAGGTAATTCTGTAGCTAACTAGTGTAATAGATAGAGTATAATTTTTTTGCGGATTCTCAAAAAAGTTCTTACCTATATAGAGTAGGGGTTAATAGCAGTACGCAAACCGCGCCCCGAAAACTTACCACCCCTTTTTTATTTGGTTGTTTTTCGGATAATAAACTGAAAAACGCTCTGACTTGTCGATTTTATTTTTTAGGGGGGCACATTTGTCTGGTACTTTAATCCTTTAACTTCAACCCCTAACGGGGAGTGATTTTCAACCCTGACATTTTTGGATGGAGAGTCATCAAATGATACATCATTTGCTTGCTTGATGGCTTGGTTTATTGCTTTGCTACGAGGCTATTTTCCAGCGCTTAGATAGAAGCAGAGCTACCCTTCTGCTACCCATGCTACCCGCTATGCATGCAGAACATGCATAGCGTGGGGCCATACGCCAGCGTTATGGCAAAGGGCAAAGTTCGCTTTTTGCATAAAATAGGCAGGACACCTGGCCAAACGCCAAAGTCATACAGACCAATAAGTCTAACTTCATTTCTGCTTAAAAGACTGGAAAACCTAGTCGATCGGTATATTCGCGACAACATTCTCTCAAAAATACCCCTTGACGAGCGTCAATATGCGTACCAGCCAGGAAAGTGTACAGATTTGGCCCTGGACGATCTGAATAGACTCCTGATGGAGGCACTGAAAGTCCTGCTAAATCTACCTCCATTACATATCCTCATACAGGGAAACGTAAGAATGGTACAATACCGGCTCAAGCAAGGCAACAAGCCAATCATTACATGAGAAAGGCCCACAAACTGAAAACTAAAGGACAGCGAGGAGATCAAGCATCTCTACCATCAGACGAAACAACCCCCTCCTATGGGTTTGATAGACCCTTCTCAGTAGCAATTGTAGACAGAGAAGAATAGGATGGGGACTCCTATAAAAGCAGACCAAGGATGGTATACCGACGGCTCTAAGACCAGTAAAGGGGTGGGAGCCGGAGTCCACGAACCAAGGTCAAATATCTCCTCCAAATATCGTAGTTAAGCCACGGTGTTCCAAGCAGAGGTAGCGGCAATTCAATACTGCGCCATGGAAATAGAGAAATTGAACATTGGAAATAGGAGGGTAGTCATATACTCCGACAGTCAGGCCGCCTTAAAAGCAGTTAGTGCACACAAGGTCAGATATAGACTAGTTAAAGACTGCATAAGTGCCCTTGAAGAGGTCGATCGTAACAATAATCTCCCGATGTGTAGGTTCCGGGACATGAAAGGCATCAAGGCAACGAAGAAGCCGACACAGTTGCAAAACGGGGCGCAAGTAAGGTTACGTTGGGACCTGAACCCTACTGCGGGATAGCAGGAAGAGTCTTCAAAACAGCAGTTGAAAGCTGGATGAATAAACAATCTCTAAACTGGTGGTTACGAACACCCGGACAACTACAGGCCAAACAGTTGATAAAACACGGCTCCCCATAATTCACGGAAGATCTGCTTAAAAGGAGTCGCAAGACGATAAGAATATTAGTGGGTCAGCTGACGTGACACTGTAGAATGAACAGACACATGGTAAAGATCGGCCTGGCAAATAATAGCCGTTGGAGGAGAGGAGGAGGAAACTCCAAAACACGTGTGGTGCGAGTGTGAAGCTCTCTGCAGGCTCAGGTATGCAAGGCTAGGAGAGACCAAACCAGGACCTGCAAGGCACATGGACGAGCCTTTACTCCATTTGTGGAGTCTGATTAGGAAGACCAGACTGGATGAGGTCCTCTAAGCATGGTTCGGAGTGCTATAATAAGCCTGCGTAGGTTGCAGTGGCAGCAGAGGCGGGTACCAGCGCCAACTCTCTTCAATTCTATTCTACCCTTCTGCATGTGTTACATGTTATTTCAGTTTGAGGGGCCTATTACGTGGGAACCTCTAGTAGAGCGGGCCTGTGCCCCTGGAGATTCTCGACTCTTGCACAAAAACAAAGCTATGAAATGCATAGTAAAAATGGTTCCACGGAAACATCCTATTCCCGCCGGCCTGGGTACCGGCGTGAATGGGTAACATACTGGCTAAGAAACACTGCAATGGCACAGACTACGCTGGATAGGACGTCAGGGAGCCTATATGTAAACTGCAGACGCGAAAGGATCTCGCCATAGGGCAACTGTAATATAAATGTAGTTGCTTTTCATGCATTGGGTTAGGTTTGGTTAGTTTTTGTTGGTTGAGCCCCCGAAGCGAGCGGAGTGCCAGGCTTGAAGTGTTCATATATTTGAAGACGAAACGTAATTATATATTATGCCTAATATTTATATTACAGTCGCCCTATGGCAGAACCATATGCGTCTGCAGTTTACCTATATGCAGCCCGGTCGATTACCACGGGTCACCCAAATTGGCCATGAAGAGCCGTTACCCGACACGTGTTGATTCAACCGAGAACGAAACGGAAGCGATACATCATTTTCTTCTTCTTCTTCTTCAGCCACTTCTCGTCCACTCCCGAACAGAGGCCTTTCCTAATTCCTTCTACTGATCCCTGACTTGAGCCTTATGATAGCAATTTCCACCTGCTATTTTGCTTATATTATCCGTCCACCATAGTGGAGGTCTGCCTATACTGCGTTTTGTCTCTCTCGGTCTCCATTTAACGATCTTTGATGACCATCTCTCGTCCTTCAGTCTTGCTATGTGGCCCGCCCACTGCCATTTCAGTTCTGCAATTTTCTCAATTATGTGTTTGACCTTAGTTCTTCCCCGAATCTCATCATTTGGTATTCTATCCCTCAAACTGATACCGAGCATTGACCTTTTCATTGCTCTCTTCATTACTCGGAATCTGTGGGCACTTGCTTGGGTAATGGTAATTGTTTCCATTCCGTATGTTGTAACAGGTAGAACACAGGCGTTGAAAACTTTACGACTTAGATTAATGGGCATATCGCTATTTTTTAATATGTTTGCAAGTTTACCTAATGCAGCCCAGGAGAGTTTTATTCGCCTTGATATTTCCCTTGATTGGATTCCCTTTCCTAGTGATAAAATATGACCCAGGCAATTGTATTCTTTTACTTTTTCGATGACAGAGTTATCTATATATTATTATTACATTATTTTTGTTACATTATTCTTCGTTTAACTCCTGAATTTTTGACTCGATTTCTTTTATATCGTCTGATATCAGCACAATATCATCCGCAAATCTGAGGTTGTTTAGATAAATGTTCCATCGATCGTGCTTCCGTTGTTTTCCCACCTGAGATTCTTGAAGACGTCATCAAGAGCTAATGTAAATAACTTCGGCGAGACAGGGTCTCCTTGTCGTACTCCGCGTTTAACCTTAATGGTATTAGTTTCGTCGTCGATTATTAAAAGAAGGGATGCATTTTTGTAGATGTTTTCAATCATTGTAGTATATCTGGAATCGATACGTGCGTTGTCCATGGATTTTAATATATAGAAGATTTAAATCGAGTCGAATGCCTTGTGAAAGTCAATGAAATTGGCACATTATACTCCACATACTTTTCAATTAGTCTTCTAACCGAAAATGATGTAAATGATCAATTGTAGAGAAAACCTTTCGAAAACCAGGTTGATAGGAGTCGAACTTTGATGTTAACCTGTTGGTTATGACTTTTGTGAAGAGCTTGTAAAGGTGCGACAGTAAACTAATAGGCTTATAGTTCTCTGTGTTGGTTGAGTCTCATTTTTTATATAACAGTATAACTTCTGCTTCGAGCCAGCAGCGGTACTCTGCCCTCGTAAAGACATTTGTTAAAGAGTTTTGCAATACATCCTTCTAATACAGGTCCACCAAACTTAAGCATTTCAGTCGTTATTATATCTTCACCAGGACACTTACCGTTTTTCATTTGTTTTAGTGTCTTTTTTTATTTCTTGGTTTGTGATATCTGGTAAATCTTCGGAGCTGACATTTTATATTTTTTGAGTTTTTTTCATTCGAATTTTTATTGTCGATGAATAAAGAGTGGTGTAAAATTTTACTATAGTTTTTACTATTTCCTTTTTCTTTGTCATAATTATGTTGTTTTAATTTTTTATTTGTATTAATTGTGTTTTTCCTTTTGGTAGTTTTGTCTTCAGCACCTTCATACTGCCATTCTGTTCAATAGTATTCTGTATTAGTTTGGTGTTTTTGGTTCTTATGCCTTTTCGTATGTGTTTCTTGATATTTTTATTTAACTCTTTGTATTGCTCTTTGTGTCTTTGCAACTTTCTTCTATTGTTTATAAGATTTATAGTGTTGGCTGATTGTAAATTATTTGCTGGGGTTTTGTTTTTAGGGCACAACTATTTTACCTGATTCTATTTTTTGGGATATTTGGTCTATGCTTAGGTTGGTATCAGAGTTAACGGGTTGTAGCCTGGTTTCTAATTCTTTTTGGTATTTATCTTTGTTAGTTTCAAGTTCCTGTGCAGTAGCAAACAAGGCTCTTTAAACAATTGTATTTCTTTCTTTCTGCAAATCGAAGGTAAAATGGGCTCGAACGAGTCTATGATCACTACCAGTGTGTATCTTATTTAGTACCGAGACGTCTCTACATACTGTCATTTTAAAAGTTTTAAATTCTCTTTTCAACGACACCTAGTTTTTTAAATTTGGATTAGTAGCTTAGGAAGAATAAGCTCAATTACTTACCAATGTTAAAAATGTCCACCATCAGCCTCCATGCAATAGTGGAGACATTGCTCCAAAATATTCTCCGACCTTTTGTAACATTACAGATGCAATTTGGTTGCATTCGTTAATTATCCATTGTAGAAAATCATCTAATACTTCAGGAGGTGTTGCGTATATTTTTGTCTTTAACCGTCTTCTTAGGAAAAAGTCCAGTGGGGAACATGCAGGCCACTTAGTGTGCCTTTTATCTCAATCCATCGCTCAGGAAAAGTGTCACCTAAAAATTGCCTAACGGGCATCGCGGAATGGGGAGAGGCACGCATCTTGTTGTAAGATTAGGTTCTCTCTACGGAAACCATAATCCCCTTTGATAATGTCCCTCAAAGCTGGATTAACGGAGGTTTCCAACAAATCCAAATAAATGTCCAGGTAAAAACAAAGGTGCGACAGCGTGATCCCCGAAAATGTGTGCTCACACATGTAGCTTTTCTGGATGCAGGGTGTGTACTTCTCGGAATATATGTGTGTTGCTATCTGACCAATACCGACAGTTATGTCGGCTGATACGTCCGTTATTCAGAAAGAAGCAATATTTGTCGGAAAAACAAATATTAAAAAGGAAATTCGGGTTAGTTTGGGTTCCAAACGCCGATCATTCTCGTTTTCATTTAGCTCCTGAATTAGCTGGATCTTATAGGATTATTGTACTTAGAAAGGGATCTATTGTAATATATCCCAAAACAGCCACTTCTGCTGTTTCGTTTCTGATACGACTGTCAATATTCTGTTAATTTGAACTGATCCGTTCCATTAAATTTCGCCATTACATTAAGTAGATAATTGTGCGATAAATGTTTATCTGGATACATTTCTTTGAATAATAGAGCTGCAGCTCGGGCACTATCAATATTTTTGAAAAATATAGCCCCAATTTCAATAATTGAAAATTCTATATACAATGGTTTAGGATTTTTTTTTATCAGGCAGTTTCTTTAGAGAACCAAATACTAGAATAGACTGATGGAATTTTGTTTAAATGTGGGTCAAAAAAGGTTTCTTTGTGTTTTTACAATTTATTTTTAGAATATAAGTAAATAAAGGTCCTAAAGAATGCTTCAATTTCTTCTTCTTTCTCTTTTCTTAGACTTAGTCTTGTTTCTTCTACTATTCAGCCTCTTGGGAAGCAGATGTCCAGCTTTCTTGCCATCTCTTGGGAGGTCGGCCGGGAGGTCTCCTTGAATTTGGTTTTCCATCCTTTGCCCATTTTGCCCATCGATCTTCCCTTATTCTGTCGACGTGGTCTCCCAATATCGTCGTCTCGATCTCGTGAATCGTACTATGTCTTGAATTTTCAGGTCTTTCCTTATAACTTCGCTCCTTATTTGGTCTCTTAAGCTTACTCCTTTAATAGTTCTCAATGTTTTCATCTCTGCTGCCCTCATCATATTCTTCGTTTTCGTTGTGTCCGCTCGAGTTTCCACTGCATATGTAAGTATAGATATTATGACTGTTTTGTGTATGCGGACTTTACTATCGGTGGACATATATTTGTTTTTCCATATTGAGGTCCCTCAGATAACCAGATATTCTTGAGGCTTTATTTACTTGGGTTCGTACCTCTTGTTGTAAGCTTTTGGAGCTTGTGATCTCAACTCCTAAGTATGTACATTACATACACTGGTGAATGGGGTTGTCGTATAAAGCTAATTTACATCTTGTAGGCTCCTTTGCTATGACCATTGATTCTGTTCTTCCTACAAATATCTGCATATTAAGATTTTCGGCTGTTGTTTGGAACCGATATAGCAATCGCTGTAGGTCAACCTCGTTATCGGCTATCAAGATTGAGCCATCAGCATAGCATAATATCTTTATTGATCTTTGTCCCATCCTATATCCTCCAGAGACTTCTTTTACGCTATTTATTATCTTATTCATAATTAGATTAAACAGATTGGGCTCAGACTGTCACCTTGGCGAATTCCTGTTAGTATTGGAGCTTGTTCGGTGAAGCCCTGTGATGTTTTGATTTGTGTTTTGTAGTTTTTATTGAGCTCTTTTATTACGTTAATGTAATTTGCGGGTGTCCTGTGTTCCCGAAGTATATCAATGATGTCGGCTATTTGAACTCTATCAAATGCTTTCTTGAGATTGACAAAGCAAAGGAACAGAGGTTTTTGATATTCAATGGATTTTTCAATCATTTGCCTGAGCATGAAAATTGCTTCTATTGTCGACGTATTCGGCCTGAAGACTTGTTGTTCTCCGCTTATTTCTATCCTACTCATTATTTTTTTGTAATGATTTTGGTCAACAGCTTACTTATGCTGGTTAGCAAAGATATTCTATAATTTACTGGATCATTTTTGTTTCCCTTTTTATAGATTGGAATTGTGATGCTGTTTTTCCAATCAGTAGGCACTTTTTGGGTCGAGATAATTTTTTGAAATAATAGTGTGATCGCTGTTTCTAATTCAGGTCCTCCGTACTTAAGCATTTGGTTAACGATTCGATCAGGGCCAGGGGCCTTTCTGTTTTTCAACTTTGGTAGTGCCTCATGTACTTCTTCGTGTGTTATGTTATCTTCTTCTAAAAGTTTTTCTATGTAGGTATTGTCTGCATAATCTTCGTTATCACTTGCTCGTGGTGCGTATAGGTCCCTTACGTATGTTTCCCATTTTCTGGTGTAATGATGTTTACTTGTACTTCTTCGTTGACTTTTCTTTTTCTGTTTCTTATAGTGTATTTAAAATTTTCCTCTGTCCTTCATATAGGTCATGTTCCATTTCGGCAGATAATTTTTCCCAATATGTCTTCTTTATTTCTTTTATGGCATCATTCACTCTGTTTCTAGTCACTTTGTATCCTACGTATTCTTCTGTTGTTCTTCTGTTTTTATATTTGATGTACGCTTCCTTTTTTTGCATTACTAAAATTTTTACTTCGTCTGTAAACCATTCTTTTCTGCTTTTCTTTCCATTTGTGTTCACTTCCCCTATTCCGAGTGCTTCTGTGGCACTTTATATTATGTTCGTTTTAATCCTGTCCCACATTTGCTCGGCATCTTCTTCTTCTTAGTAGAAAGGTTGGAGGCCATTTTTTTGTTTAATCTACTCTGGTATAATGTCTTTGTTAAGCTGTCGTTTAAGGACTCCACGTTGAATTTCCCAATATATAGTGGTGGTTTCTTCTTTTGGGGGTTGGCTTTGGTGCGGTATTTGTATAGCACTAGTCCGTGCTCTGTGCCAACATTTGCTGACGTAAGTGTTCGCACGTCCAGTATTTGACTCGGATGTATTGTTCTATTGGTAATAATATAGTCGATTATTGAGTTTTGGTCTCTTGTATTACTAAAGGTATATTTTTGTTGGTTTTTGTGTCTATAAAATGTATTATTAATTCGCAATTCGTTTTGCGCGCATTGTGTTATTAACATTTCTCCATTTTTGTTGATAATATCTTCGTTAAATCTTTGCATTACACTTGGCAGAACTGTATTATCGATCCTGGAATTGAAATCTCCCATTATAAAGATCTTCGATTTTTGAGGTATTTCATTTATTACTTGCTGCAGTTTTTCGAAATCGTTCTTCTTTAGGCTTGTTTATATCTGGTGTATATATGCTTATGAAGTAAGTTTTCGTTGTTTCGGCTCTGAAGGAAATGTACATGATATTACTGTTTATGTACTGCACTTCATCGATATAGTTTTCAAATTTATCGTGTATTAGGATTGCGACTGCGGCTTGAGCCCTTTGGTTTTCTCTCTTCCGCTATAGAACAGTATATAGTTTTGATATATTATGTTGCCTTTCCCCTTTTCAGTTCCGATAGTGCACATATTTCGACATAATGTTTGTTTATTTCCACTATATCCTCTTGGTTCCTGCTATTTCATGATGTTCAATGCTCCATGCTTCAATTTCGTTTAACTATATGTTACCATTCCACATTTATGAGACTAATATCTTTGATGATTAACTTTTCTTCTTTAAGCTTCCTAACATTATCTTTTCATTTGAAATTTTAGGATTGAAAGTCCCTTCGGCTAGGGATTGAAGTTAAAGGGTTAGAAACAACAAAAGAATGTCTCTCTAAAAAATAAAATTGACGGGTTCTAACGTCTTTCATCCCTTATGGTACAAAACTTTGCTTTAAATTGAAAAGTTATAATAAAGGCTAATGAAGTCGTATTATAAAAATCAAATTATTCGTATAAACAAATCAGAAAACTTTTGGGTACTTTTAGAGAATGCATTGTGCAAGCAAATACAGTAATACTGCTTCTGGCAAGTTTTTTTGAGTTACCTAATTAGTAAACTGCAACAGTCAATAAAACATTTTATAATCTTTTTTGGTTGAATTTTTCTGTGGGAAATTTCAATTTTAAAGAATAAAATCATCCAATGAATCATCCATCCATTGTATATTAGTAGTATACTACGTTTTTACCTACTTTAATGAAAAATCAAACTGTTTAGGGGGTTGGGCCGAGCTGGGCTGTCTCGGAGGCGGTACAGAACGGGACAGACACGTTAATGGTGGCAGCGAGGAGGTGGTGGGGAGGGGATGGATATATCGAGGATGATCAAAACTCATAAATTAGTTTTTCTACTACCGTGCGTAAAATACTCACTTTACGCACTCTCTGAGATTCGTAAAATGGGCCTTTTTAATGTGCAGTGCGTAAAGTAAGTTATTTTATGCACTAGTGCGTAAAGTAAGTAATTTTACGCACTAGTGCGTAAAGTAAATCTGACATATTTTTTGACGTTTAGGTTTTTACGCACTAGTGCGTAAAATAATTTATTTTACGCACTAGTGTGTAAAGTAGTTTAATATTATTTTTGTTTTTTCATATATTTTTCGATAGTAGAAAAAATTTTGTATGCTACTCATGTGTAAAGTACCCTTTTTTTATTCATGGGATTGACAATATTCCCATTCATAAAAAAAGAGTCATTTTACACACTTGTTGCATAAATAACTATTTTAGTATTTTCTTTTTAATTTATGCCTGCTGGGCTAACCCAAACTACCTGTAGTTTGGATATTTATATCTCTCCCCACCTCCATATTGGGCTGGGCTGTGCTGGGCTGTCATGGAGGCAGTACAGGGCAGGGTGGGATGAACATGTAGTGATGGCAGCGAGGAGGTAGTAGGGAGAGGATGGATGTAGCGAGGATGATCGAAACTCACAAATTAGTTTTAAGTATTTTCTTTTAAATTTAAGCTTGCTGGACTAACCCAAACTACGTGTAGTTTGCATATTTGTATCTCCCCCTTCCTTTTTGGTATGTTATGGCCGGCTGTAACTACCTATCTGTCAGTTAAACATGCATTTTTTTGTTTACAGACACCTACACAATGCCTTGATATCATAAAAAAATAAGGGCCAGAAAATTTCATTATAATGCGATATATATGGAACGAGCATTAGCATCTGTTTCAAGTGATCTTATGAAAGTAAGAAGAGCTTTTGAGATGTATGCAGTTCCTTACACGACCTTACAGAGGAGATATCACGCAGACAGACAGATGTTAAAAACTGGAGGACAAGCAGTTCTTTTTGACCTTAAGGAGAGAAAGCTGGTAGATTGTCTATTACTCTGTGCGAATTGAGGATTTCCTTTACAAATTATTGGCATTTGGTATCTAGTACAGCAATATCTAAACAAAGCAGGAAAAACTGAAACAGATTCAATGACAACGTGCCAGGAACCGCCTGGTTCAAAACATTTACACAAGGACCTTCCAGTAAAATTAGCAGAAAATACAAAAATAGTTAGGGCTGCCGTCTCCCGTGAAGGAGTTAAATAGTATTTCCACCAGCTTGCAGATTCTCTGGAAGATGTTTACCCACATATTTGATGTAATCAATTATGACGAAACCAATTTTACAGATGATCCAGCAGCTATTAAGGTCATCGTAAGGGGATCGAAACAGGCTCATCAAGTTATAGCTACGTCAAGAACTAGTAAGACGCTATGCTTTCAATTGCCTGTGATGGAACACTCTTGTCGCCATATATAGAGAAAAACATATGTACAGGGTGTCCGGTTATAAATGTAACCCCACTTTAACTTTTTTATTTACCTTCGTATAAAAAAATGTTAAGTACAAAAGTTGTAAGGATGTTCATATAGTTTTCTGCGGTGTTACTAGAAAAACAATTGAACATCGAAATTCTACTGTGCAAATTAAATTAATGTTTTTTTTTAATGGGACACCTTGTATATTCTTTCGGACATCGGTAGAGCTCTTTAAGACGAGTTCAGTAATATAAGGTTTGTTGGATCTAGCTATAATAGTTACCTCGTAAATTGCAAGAATGTCGGGTATCTGATTATTACTGAACCCCTCTCCTAAATTCTTTATTTGGTGAGCTAGAAAAAAATGTTGTATACAAAAGTTGTAGGTTCCTTCAGAAACTTTTCTGCGGTGTTACTAGAAAAACAATTGAACATCAGAAAAGCTTCTGAAGGAAGAATTTTTTTCTAGCTCACCAAATAAATAATTTAGGAGAGGGGTTCAGTAATAATCAGTTACCCGACATTCTTGCAATTGACGTGGTAACTATTATAGCTAGACCCAACAAACCCTATAGTACTGAACTCGCCTTAAAGAGCGCTATCGATATACAGAAGAATATACAGGGTGTCCCATTTAAAAAAACATTAATTTAATCTGTACAGTAGAATTTCGATGTTCAA
>MU191594.1:17417-28945 GCA_016904865.1 Pissodes strobi
ACAGTTGTAATCATCTCCTGATGATGCTAACATGGTTAGCGAAACGCGCGTCGAGTGCAAATATTCTGTTTCGGTATTGTGGATAAAACTCTGTTTTAGTTAGTAAATTAAATCTCGCCAACTTCCGCCCAATAAGCTTATTGCCCCATCCTTATAAGCTCCTTACCAAGATTCTTACAAACAGGCTTACGTGTAAACTAGATGAATATCAGTCGAGTGATCAGGCTGATTTTCGCAAGGGATATAGCACTGTAGAGTATCTTCAAACGCTACGGACTCTTATAGAAAAGTGTAACGAGTATAATACGCCGGCACCGCTCCATCTCGCTTTTATAGATTTTAACAATGCTTTTGATTCTGTTGAGCTTTGGACAATAATCCGAGGGTTGAATAATGCTCGAATAGACTCAAGGTACACTAATCTACTTAAAAACATATACCGGCGACCATCACAGTAAAAGTGCAAGAAGATGTAACAACCAATCGAATTTAAATTAACAGAGGCGTCCGACAAGGAGACACAATATCCCCTAAGTTATGTACCCTTGCATTGGAGGACGTATTCAGAAGATTAGATTGGGACAAAAAGGGCCTGCACGTGGATGGTAGATATCTGAGCAATTTTCGCTTCGCCGACGACGTAGTTTTAATCAGCAGTATTCAAGCACTTATCGAAATGTTGGCAGACTTAAAGAGAGAGTCGGAAAATCAAACAGCCGAAATTACAAAGCGTATTCGACTAACATGGGCTGCTGTGGGAAAATTGGGAACAACATAAGGTTTTCAACACATATATTTTGCCAGTCTTGACTTATGGTATGGAAACAATGACTATCACAGTTAAAAGCGCGAATAGACTATGAATAACACAACGAGCCATCGAGAGAACTATGTTAGGGGTAAGCCTAAGGGAACATATACAGGATGAAGAAATTAGAAAAAGAACAAAAGTCGATGATGTTATAGAGCACATCTCACGTCAGAAATGGCGTTGGGTGGCACATGTGGCACGACAGGACAATGACAGATGGACAAGACATATAGAACAGTGGCGTCTAAGGCAACATAAAAGAAGTGCCGGTCGTCCACAGAAACGATAGATCAACGATATAAGAGAGATAGCGGGAAGAAAATGGCACCATATGGCACTGCACCGATGCTAATGGATGCAGCAAGGGGAGACCTATGTCCAAGAGTGGATGCAGTCGGTTTTCTGAAAGAAGAAGAAGAAAAAGAAGAAGAAATTCGCTTATTTACCCACTTTCATAATTTTCATAATTCATCTCATTGCTGCCGTGTGACTTTCATCTGACATATGAATTTGGCACAAAACTATCTTCCCCTCCAGTCTTTACGATTATTGGGCGTATGCCTTTTGATATAGGTTGTCTTATGCCTTCGTCAGTTTCGCCGCTCCAAGATTTTTGGATTGTATGTGATGAATATAATATGTATTTTTCATCCATATAAACCACTAGGCGTCCTTCTACCCAATAAGCTTTATTTTCTTTACAAATTGGATTCGAAAATCTCTTACATCAAGTTTTTTTCAATTAAGATTGTTCTAATGGTTTTGGGTTTTCTCCAACGAAATATGTTTTCCTCCTTAAACTGTTCACGCATCACTGATGATTGGAATTAATTTAAACTTTCTATGAAATCTCGCTAGAGTTGGTACTTGTTTTTCTGTTTTATGAAGATATGGACTGTTTGCGTAACGCACCTTGATAAGCATCGTCCAAAGCTATTTTGCTTTTTGTGTTTTCACGTGTTTTCTTTGGCGTGGAAAAAGATGTAACTATACCAGATCCTACATGTTTGGCTTCACTGCTTAATTCGTTGAATTGTGCTTAGAGTAATCTTGGCAGCGGCTGAGACACGCTCGTGCACTTTACTGATTTCAACCACTGGTCTTCCTGCATCTGCTTCTTGTTTCATAACATGTATATGATTATAAATTATTTAGCGGCTTTGACCGTTTAATACTAGCCTTTCAACTTTGCTTTTAAAATGCATCATTACAAATACTTCAAATTAATAAATTCATTCACAAGAAACGCAAGCCCAGGACTAGTCGGGCGGTATCTGCGGCAAGAATGTGTTTTGCAGGGTGCGTGTAACCGTTTGTCTTCCTATGTTGCGCGACGGATAACTTAAACTTCCTTTCACTGTGTCCCATTTTTCTTAGCTACAGAAGATGCTAGAGTCTTTCAGTATCACGTTTTCCAAAATTGAGGCTCACTAGAGTTTACGTTTAAGATACGTTTTAACGTTAGGAAACTCCCCGCAACCGGGTCGTTTCCCGTTTCCTCTTGCGAAAAAATATGGTCTTACTCTGTATAGTTGAAAGTATTAATTTTATAAAGTAGTAGTTTTCCTCTACAATTTTTCTTCTGATATGTTTCTTTTTGTAAAATGTGGCATAAAAAAGCTAAGAGGGACTTTATATGAGTATGATAACCCTAAAAATATGTTACCCCCTAGAGATGCATTGTAAGCAGGTATATGGTTAACTAGTTTCCTGTAAGCAGCCAAGAAATTAGGTGCACGGCCAAAGAAGCGTACAGACTAAAGTTTAAAACTGCATTAGTAATCATTAGAAAAACCATTATCATACTTTTTCAAACAAACAGATATCGGAATAACCATAAAAGAACGGTTAGTCAGTCATAAAAGAGGTGAAAACCTTAACTAGGCGATATTAATATAATAAAATTAAAGTATTTATTGTATTTTGAATTTAGAAATCACTTCGATGTTAAATTTTACCTCAAAATCTGCCATAAAGCCGACATAATCTGCTGCCTGCCAAATTTTCTGCCATTTTTCCATCTTCAAATCGTTTTAAATGAGATTTCGATAGGCATCGATAGGTTAAGAGTACAACTTTATCTGAAAATATGACATAAAATTTGTCAGAAACTGCCTCTAATCAGCAACAATATCCCAATTTTCCGAAGCTGACCCATTTTTCCGGAATCAAACTATTTTCAATTATATTTCAGGCAATTAAGTGTATAAATCTGCATATTTTAATGTAAACGTCGTCGTCATGGCAAAATATTGGGAAAACCTATTCGTTTATATTTCCTATAATGCATCAAATGAAAAGCTATTGTTTCTTTCTCAAGCGTACTAGATCGGTTCAGTCACCGCTCTCTAGTGCAGTTCAAGCGTTCACTCGAATAGCAGTAAAAGTGCTGTAGCTCCTTCGGGCCGAAGGTCAAGTCTGTTTAGGCCAGTCTCTCCTTTTGTATGCACAGGTATTTATGGAATATCTGCTGTACCTCTGTTCTCTTTGTCCAAGCTTGGACAAAGCACTCTTTTGGGCGTTTTAATCCAATTCTGAGACAATACAGAATCGTAGCGTTTCCCTTGAAGACGATATAAAATGGCGCATGGAAATTGGCGGTAGAGAAATCCATTCCAAAACTAGCAAATGGAATCAAATGTTTGAAGTTTAATAGGCCTATCCCTGGGTACGATAATAGTGGAGAATCGACGAAGACCTCAAGGTATTTTTATTGTGAACGAAAGGTTGAAATTTCAATGATAGAAAACGATTAATTTAATTCAGTTCAGATTTAAATAATCAAGACGTTTTCTTTTGTGGATATTTAGTAATAAGTAACTTGGTGGTATATTTAGTTTTATGGGAATGAATGAATGCAAATGCAAATGAACAATTGCATTATTATAGTACTTAATAACTAACATTCTGAATTTTTTTGCGATTTTCTACATGTTTCAATTTCGCCTCGATTTTCTCATATTTCCTGATCTCGTAAGGAAAATTGTTAAATCACTTTTTCATAGCAAAGATTACGACGAGGTTTAAGAATCGGAGATTAATTTTTTTAAAATAACAACGTGTTGGCTGGCATGAAAGCTTAAAATAATTTTTCCAGGCTGAAAATCAAAAAAATCATCAATTCGCCATTTTCAATGGGATTGATGCGATTTTGTAGTATGTTCTGCTTAGCATTATAAGATCCTTTACACGAATAGTGCACTATATGAAAATCGGCCTTTCCCATTGGTCGATCCGCATGGCCCTCCGCTCGCTACGGGGGCTCAAGAAAAGGAAATCAACTAGGTGCTAACCCAATCTAACCCAGGACATACCCAAAATCAATCTGTTTAGAAACATAATGTTAAAAAAAATAAAAAAAGCAACGGGGTTCGAACCCGCGTTTTCCAGGTGAGACCCAACGATCTTAACCTCTACACCACAAAAACTCTTGATAGAAATCGATTGCATCATGCAGACATATCGTAATACGAGATGGATCGACCAGTAGGATAGGTCGATTTTTACATAGTGCACTATTTGTGTAAAGAATCTTAAATGCTTCTGCTTATATCCCCCACTTTAATGTACGACAGTTTGGTTGCTCCCGATTATGCGATTTTCAAGTTATAAAATATTAAGCGGTGACGCGTTTTGCCAAAACTCAAAATGGCCAAAAGTTTAATTCAACTAGTTCACCCTGTATAAATTATTTCCAAAGCGTCGTCTAATACGCATTTGAGCATAGATTCTCGCCAAGTAATCCGCTTTTCTATAAAAATTACGTTTCGGGAAAAGGGAACCTTAATTTTTCTTAGAAGCCAATTTTTCCGATCTTCGAAGCTAAGGAAGAATTTAGAGAGTTTTCTCCGAGAAATTTCCTACCAAACTGTGTACCTCAGTTGTTTCGACTTTTGCGACTCTTTGGAGCTAGAGCGACCCAAAATTATTCCTCTTTCAAAAATATACCCGCCAGGTTCTCGCCAGTTTCAATAGGACTTGGAAGGCCATCAAAGGGTACGTTGCCCAGGAAATTTCATCAATATTGTTTAATTTTGTCGGCAGTTATCACGTATCAAAGCAACATTTTGACGTAATAACCCGTAAACAGAAAATTGTATCGCCAAAAACAATTGACTGTCGATGACTTTTAAGGATTTTTTAAAAATGCGCCAAATATCAACTTTCCACTCTCACTCGTTTTCGAGGAAAATTAAGTTAACTTCGGCTTTAACCGAATGAGCGATGCAACAGTGTGCTGACTGAATTTAGATACATTTTCCCAACTTTTTCTCTTTCTCACTTGGCGTGACGCGTGACGGCGCCGTCTTTTTCGCTACCAAAGAAAAATTGTGCTGATCCCGTCTAGATAAGTTTTCACTATAAAAGGCGATGCAGAGCTTAGTACCGATAATTTCGTTTCCGGTACAATTACCTTTATGGGAAGGTCCTTTTGGATCCAAATACACTACCTTACAAACATTGATCTAGTACCCCTCCTGGTTTCTCATGCACGAATTATATTAAACCAACGCAATTTAAAAGCAGTTGTAGCGTGAACCTTGAACGTCAGATATTATCCAAATCCTAAAATTGTGATTTATATTAAAGATGACAGGTTATTTTGTAAGTCTCTTGAATTTCCCGACACGCCTTCATCTCCGAGATACACACCCCTGACATAACAATATAATAAACGTAATAAAATATTACACCAATTTTGATATGTAAATTCCAGATGAAGCACCTTAGTATATTAGTAAGTATTATAGTCAGATCAACCTTTGTCATTAGTAATTCCTCGCTTCTTCACTATAATATAAAATTTCAATTCAAATTTATTCCCTCAACATATTTTCGTCTCTCGGATATGACATAGCTTGCGCAAGCCACAGATCACTTCTGACGCGGTTCGACTCATTTTAATATTAGAACTCTAATATATATGTGCATTTACGGCATGGAAATTTACGGTAAACTCGTGCCAATTCAGGGCTCCATTACGATTAAATGCACATTAATGATATTACCATAAGTGGATCAGGTATTTCTCATATTAAAATTCGAGACATATTTAGGCTTTCTCTAGTGGTTTTGAATATTAAGATTCGCAACTTTTAAGTGTATTAATACTATTGCTTAATCCTAATTTCTGTTTCTTTATATTATGTGGAAACGGTTATTGAGAAATTGTTTCTTCTTTTTAAAAATATTTCTGTTTTTAAGCATTTTTTATCCATACCAACCCAAACGATAATATTTGACAGTTTACGCTAGACCTTTTACAATTATTCCTAAATTGACGAGTAATGACAATGCAGCATTTCTTCTGATTATTTATTTAATTAAAATTTAATTAAAATCGTGGGCGGCGCGGTCGAGATCATGCAACACAATTATAATTTGCAGTCACGATGCACAAAAGCATCAAACTTACAGTAAAACTTAGAAATTAATTTAATGCCCATTTATATGCCACCAATTTTGAAAAGATATTTTACTCAGAATTGTTAATTTCGCGTTAAAATATCCTTAGTTTCAATCATTTCATGAAACTCGCGATTCTTTATGTGGCTGTTTTTTTATAATTTTAGTTCAACCGATACACCGATATAATGCATTTCCATCTCGTTTAAGCTTTTTAACGCCATTTGTAAAATGAGATTTATGTCTGTTTTCTCATTTTGGCTAGTTTAATCGATATAGTTAGAGAAACCCCTCCCACCTTTGACAGACGAACGTGGCATCACGGCGACTACAGCCAAGGAAAAGCAAACATGCTCGCCAAAATGTTTTCTTCGCACTCTATTTTAGACGTCCCCACGGCAAGACTCTCCCCACCATATCGAACATCAACACTACCATGGCAGAAGTCAAATTTCGTCACCGTGATATTCGTAAAATTCCTAAAAATCTAGATACACAAAAGGCATCAGGACCGGACGGAATACCTGCCATCGTGTTAAAGAACTGCGACAACGAACTAACACCCGTTTTTTCCAGGCTTTTTTCCCTGTCTTACGGAAAAGGAATTTACCCATCTTCTTGGAAAGTGGCTCGAGTGCAACCTGTTCCAAAAAAGGCAAGAAAACCACGCCCTCAAACTATCGTTCAATTGCCTTGCTTCCAATAATCTCCAAAGTCATGGAACGCGTAGTCAATCAGCAACTACTCAAGTACCTCGAAAACAACAAAATAATCAGCCATAACCAATACGGCTTTCGCAAAGAGAGATCGACAGGAGATATATTGGCCTATGTCACTCATATTTGGAGTAGGGCAATTGAGAACTACGGAGAGTCTCGAGCGTTGGATATTTCAAAGGCATTCGACAGAGTTTGGCATGACGGACTGCTCAACAAACTACCGTCCTTCAAACTGCCAGCCTCTCTCTGCAGCTGGCTTGCCAGTTTCCTTAAGAGCCGATCTCTGCACGTTGCAGTCGATGGACACATCTCGGACACATTTACCATCAACGCGGGCGTGCCTCAGGGCGCAATAGTTTCACCAACTCTGTTCCTAATCTATATTAATGACCTGCTGATCGAAACAAATAATCCTGTTTACAGTTTTGCAGATGACACTACCCTTGTCTCCCTCACACTTTAGATCAGAAAAACCCTTACCAGCGGCTGAGACTCATCACCGCAGACAGGAGCAGATTACAGCAATTAATCAAGACCTGGAGAAAGTTCAAACTTGGAGCGACCGAAATTTGGTCCAGTTCAATGCAGCAAAGACCCAAGCAGCCACGTTTACCAAGAGGGCCAATACAGCGGGCCCTGACATCATTATGGCAGGGTTGACCATTCCTTCATCCTCTTTAATCGGACTGCTGGGTATCTCGGTCAACAGCGATATTTTCTGGCATGACCACGTTGCTAACATCGCAAAATCAGCCTCTCAGAAGCTTGGTGCGCTATTTCGCAACAAAAAAACACCGCAGCAATTGCTCTTGCTCTACAAAGCGCAAATAAGACCGTGCTTAGAATATTACTCACATATCTGTGGTGCCGCACCAAAGCACACCCTAAAGCTGCTGGATTTCATTCAGAAGAGATCTGTGCGTCTCGTCGGCGACCCGGAGTTGACCCGGAATCTAGATAGTCTGGAACACCGCAGACATGTATCCGAGATATCTCTGTTTTACAGATACGTTCACAGCAGATGTTCCCAGGATTTGGTCTGTCTCATCCCGCCCCTGACAACTCCTGTCAGACAGTTACGACAAACACCTAGAACATCGCTTTACAAGAACTCCTTTGTCTGGCGCAGTGCATCACTGTGGAACTCACTCCCAGAACATCTGTTTCCCACTACTTACAACTTACAAATATTCAAGAGCCGTGTCAATCAACATCTTCGCACACACACCGCTCGTCGACCGCCATAGGGTCTCCCTTTAGTGTGTGTGCCACTGCCATAAAAAAACTGACGTTAACAACAATCATTGTATATACTTAATATATAGAATGCGATTTTTAAATTCTCTTAACTTGAATTTTCAAGTTGGTAACATTTTTTGTCAGGATGTTATAATTATTATGACATACAGTTATGGTATATTTCATGATTTGTGAACGGTAGTGAAATGTTATTTTTATTTCCTCTATTATCACTTTCGTTTTTAGTAACTGCTATTAAATAAATTGTATTTATGAGTTATGATGTATTAATTGATTCTACTAGTTTTTCAAGATATTATACATTGAAAAACTACTAGGGTCAATTAATAGAAAATAACTCAGGGTGTCCTAGAATATGTGGGCAATCTACCGGACTCAAATGAAACGCATAAAAACTACATCCCCCCTCCTCCCTATGAATCCATCACGGACGCCCCTGGAATTTTTTTTAGTACTTGGTGTAATTTAGTAATTTCTGACTATGATGGATACTAGAGAAGTCTCCTTACGTCAAAATGGTGAGAGCAATTTGATTACGGAGAGTGATGCCACCACCACTCCGAGCTGCCACGGGATATGGCCCATCAAATCCAATCGTTCTCCTCCAGGCTGGAGAACACAGAAGCACAACGTCCCAGCTGGTCAATGACAGCTTGTAATAAACAGAGCTGCATGGTATTAGCAAGCAGGCACGTCAAGGTGGTAATAGCAGTTTGATTACGGTACCGAGAATAGCAGGGGCGTCACCCTGCCATTCTGATTTGTCACTGGATGTGGCCCATTAAATCCCATCGTACTCCTCCAGGCTGGAGATCACCGGAGTGCAAAGTTTGGGTTTCACTGGGGAGTGATCCAGCAAACCCCATTCTCACCCCTTTCAGACTAGGAACCACCAGAGGAATAAGTCTGAGGCCGACACTTCCAGTGGAAGTGGCCCTCGGTAGTATATGCATAAGCCTTCTCGCATCGTCCGGTGAAAGACCACCTCACCAGAGCTGGGAAGTGCTAAGTGGTTTTTCGAAATCACGTTCCGCTCCGTGCTGGTGGTTGCGGGTTCCACGGACGAAATATACGGACATGATGGCGTTTCCAGAATCAAATCATTCCAGAGGTAACTCCCAGGCTATTCGGATCTCTGGGGCTGGGTGGAACTGTGGGCCTTTTATGCAACGGTTCACAAATATCAAAGATACCGAACCGATTTAGAATATATTTCTGTAACATAAGAGGCTTAAAGACAAACATTAATTCGGTACACCAACATCTACAAGCAAATAGGCTACACATACTGGCCCTAACAGAAACACAAGTATGTTCTACAACGACAACAGTAAACTACCCTACCCTGGTTTCAACCCGTATTCCCGAGTGAGACATGAGTTGCGATTAGGTCTTTTTGTCTAAGTCTAAGTCTGGCTTAAATTCACCGCCAAGAGATTAATCAAGTTCATATACTGTCTCTATAGCTCTCTAAGCAGGCAGTAAAGAAGCCTACAAACGCTTTTTTACAGCATTAGCTACTACTTCTAATTCAATATAAGTCGACCACGGCAATTCAGAAATAATCGTTCTGGGAGATTTCACCAACAACACCAACGGGCTCAAGCAATCACAAGAAATCCTGGCCAGTGTACAACTACAGTTGGTTCTCCATTAGGCACTTCCGACCACAAACTTATTACAACGGTTTGTGGACGGCCACTCCTACAGGAGGATCCACCATTGCCTCGTTAAATCCAGCATTTCAATCGTGCAAGCTGGGACCGCCTAAGAGAGTTATACTTAAATTTTCCTTGACTCGACGTATGCTTTGGCATTGACGACCCGTCAATCCGTTGCGAAGAAATTACACAAGTATTCTCCTAAGAAATAGAGGCATACATCTCAAATTTCATCAAATTATAGTCAAAAGGAAAACCCTGGTTCGACAGAAGATGCGAAAGGGCTGTAAGTAGGAAACAGCAAGCCTACTAGTACTGGCAGCAAAAAGAGCTGAAAGTTGCAATTATTTTGCCCATCGAAATGTTTTCATCGCACTCTGCCTTAAACGTCCCCAACGCAAGGCTCTTCCACCATATCCGACGTCAACACTACCATGGTAGAAGTTAAGTTTCATCACCATGATATTCGTAAAATCCTCAAAGAGCTAGATATGCAAAAGGCATCAGAACCAGACGGAATACCTGCCATCGTATTAAAGAACTGCGCTAATGAATTAACGGCCATTTATTTTTCTGGTTTTTTTTCTCTGTGTTACCGAAAAATGATTACCCGTCTTCTTGGACAGTCGCTCGAATGTAACTTGTTCCGAATAAAAAGCATGGGAACCACGCCCTCAAACTATCGTCCAATTGCCTTGCTTTCAATAATCTCCAATCAAGGAACGTGTAGTCAATCAGCAACTACTTAAGAACCTCGACACCTCCAGAATAATTAGCGATAACCAATACGACTTTCGCAAAGAGAGGTCGACAGAAAATATATTAGCTCCAATTTTCCACTTAATACAAAAACAAATAAAATATTTTTATAGAATATAAAAATTTCAAAAGTACCTACCTTAAATTATTTAAAATTACGCCAAAGCAAAATATGTAAAATAAAGATAATAAAAAAATTATAATAAAAATTTCAAAAAATTAAAAAAAAATAAAAACACATACTCATATTTATACGGCTAATACCAGAAGAAAGTTGATGATGATCCCTTGAAGACGAAACGTCGGATTTCAAACTGGATACCATCATTGGACAGAGCGGAAAAAGTGGCAATGCAAAAGTGCAAATCCGTTTTTAAATAAGCCCAGGAAAAAATAAGACGACTTTTCAAAATTTCGTTCTTTTCCGGATATCTCCGGAAATACTCGAAATTTTAAAACTTTCTATTTTAGCCTTAATTTTACCGACACTGTATCTCTTACGGTTTTCAAGTTCCTCATACATAGCCACGAATTCGAGCCACCCTGTACATATTGTAAACTAGAAAGCGTAATAAAAGAACACTCAGTCTAATGTTTGAACTTGATACTTGACATTGAAGGATCAAATATTATGAGTATTATCTAAACATGTTTTAAAAACAATCAGTCAAATATCAACAAAATTTAGTATAAAAGAATGGGCAAATCAAGTAGACGACAACTTATCTGGTTGAGTAGTTCCCTTTTAATTAAGGCAAAACGCTCCTCCTGTAATAAGCTCAAACCCTCCCGATCCTGATTATCTGGTTAAGTAGTTCCCCTTTTAATTAAGGCCAAACGCTTTTCTGGTGACCAGGGTCAAACCTCCCGACCTTGACTATCTGGTTAAGTAGTTCCCTTTTAATTAAGGCC